>AWOL01S0022392.1:54744-83795 GCA_000715115.1 Nicotiana otophora | reverse complement strand
CCCCCTCCCCCCGAAAGATTCAGGGACTGTACAGGGAGAGTAGATGATCAATGGTAAACAAACAGGAGTCGACTTTGTTCAAAAATAATCGTAGGAGTATTACGATCCTCCATAGTGATGGATGGATCTGACCTACGTCATACCTCCTACAGAAGTCCAGTATGACCGGGTCCACCAGACCCAGTATGAAGGGGTAAGTGTAAACACTTAAATACCCCTACATATGGGTAGTAATGTCATCATCGGGCCCGAGGATTACTATGTCCTTACCCGCCCAGCCACAGTCCTTTCAAACCACCGGAAGGACGGCCTCGGTGATAGAGCAAATGTACCTCAATACCACCTCGCATCGGCCTTGTACCGATAAGGGCTTTTCAACCATAAAGTTATCCGCGACCGAACACCCCCCGGGGACGAACATTTTCAAGGGAGGCTCGGCTGCCAATTCATGGCAGCCGCTCCCAGAGCGGGTCTCTCGAGAACAACTATGTCGGGAGCGGTCTCCTCGACTTCGGTGGTCGATCGCGAAGAAGAAGAAGCACTTTTTTGGGGAACAGTCTTGGAAGTCTTCGCCATTGATATCTGGAAAAAGGTTTGAAAGTGTGAAGGAAATTGGGAGATGAAGGGTAAAAACTTGCTAGCAAAATCAAGCACGATGACTTGGGTAGAAGATAAATAAAAGCTTGCAAATTCTTGACAAATCTTGAAGAACGAAGGTAAAAATGTTAGGATATGAATAAAGGCAGTGGTATCCTGAAGGTTCGAAGGTAGAAGCTTGGTCAAAAGTAAAAAATGAACGAAGGATGGAGTATTTATAGAGGCTTTGAGTCGTTTCGCATCTAGGGACGGACTGTCTATGGCTGACACACGTTTGAAGTCATTATGACGTGACTGGTGGGACGTTTCGGGTACTTTGTCTTTTTTGTCACGGTGTATTGAAGAAGGAATCGAAGGGCTCATGTCATTTCTCATCGTTTTTGTAAACTTACCCTCCGAGAAATGACAGGCCTATCTGCACACGGGTGAAACGGTCTCATGGGGCGCCTCAATTTTCAATAAGCTAAACGGAGCAAGAGGCGTGATGACAAGGGACCGAAATCAAGACAAGGATCCCCTCGAGCCGAGATCCGGGCAAAGTGCTCGGACTCGGGAGTATCGGAACATGACCCCAGGTTCGATTCAAATCCCAATGGCCTCGGAGAGCACTACCAAGCAATCGAGCATGACCAACAATAGGCTGTGATATCCGTGACCAATGGGATATCACGGCGTGGATCTCAGCACGTATCGGTAAGAATCTGGTGATTGGTTAAACGGAAGATTTTTATCTTTTATGGAATTGTATTTAGAGTAGGACTCTCCTACTATATAAATGGGGTTTGATTATTTATTAACAAAATGGTAACACGCATATTAAGGAAATATACTATTATTTTCTCTATTATTCAAAGTTCTCACTTTTATTCATCAGTGCTTAGTTGTTGTGAGTACGGGATCGAGGGCGGATATTTTATTAAGTTTGTTGAGTCTGGAATCTCCCCCTCCCCCTTAAGCAGTTTGACAATTTATTATGTCCTCTATCTGTTTAATCTAACGCAATTTATCATTTGTATTGAATTAATCTGCGTATCCTTAAAACCATTTACAAATTTAATTGTCATCCGTTTTTTAGGGTAAACAATTATTCTCATAGGATCTGTTTCTAGCGGTTTTATCAACCCATATCTTGTTGATGTGACTCCTGAACCACATTCACCTCTTGACATAATCACCACTGTCATATCAATGTTGCTTTACTCGAACCTTGAGGACAAGGTTCTTATTGAGAACATGGGTATTGTTATGAACGGAGATAACCTCATAACGGGCACATTGAGAAAATTAGCAAATTACGTGTGGGACCCAGGGATAAGGGCAAGTTAGAAAGGAACTGGTAAAATGGAGAACTAATAAATAGTAGTAGTCTAGGTAAAATTAGGCATGGTATGTTATTGATAGAGTTGTCTTCTATTTCTCTTCCCCTATTCTGTATCCTCTGTATTCTCATCCCCTTCTTCTAGTTTACTATTCTTCTATCCTTCTGTAATGTTGCTTTAGTATTTGGGTTATTAATTGAACAATCAGTCTTCTTCTATTATTGTGAGTGCTTATATTTGGTGGTTGTTACATTGGTGCTTTCATTCATCGGACTCCAATTGAGATACTAGATTGACTTAACGGCAGCAGCACCACATTGAGATAGCTTTTTCGAGCCGAGCACTACTTCACCTACCTTGTGCTATGAATCCAGTTCAAGAATTGGGCCTAGAATTTGCTAAAGAAGTGTGTGGGCCTGGGGTGGAGTCATTTGAAGAGAATATTGGGCCTAGAACTAATCTAAAAAGAAGTAATAGAATTAAACAACCCAGTAGAAGACTAACCGAATTCATTTGAAAGGGTGACTCAACACAAGAATGATCAGGAAGAGGGTTCAGAGTGGTTACAAATAGCAGAGAACATGGGGGAAATGGGTAGGCAGTTAGTTATTAGCATCGTCTATATTCTCTTCCCCACTTCGTCTCCAAGTTTCCCATCTCCCCTTCTTATTTCTAATACCAGTCAGTTTAGTATTTCAATTCTACAGTTTCCTTGTTCAAGACAAAGTTCCTAGTTTGTAATAGTAGTATTTGAATATTCAATCAAGAAGTTGGCTTCCAGTTTATTTATTTGTTACATTGGTGCTTTCATCCAACGGACTCCATAGGTGATTCAAAACTCAAATATGCTGATAATAGTGTTTCTCAACAGGAGTTTGCAGATCTCTCTTCCACAGTCGGGAATATGTGTTCTGCTTTTAATAACCAACGGAAACTGTTGCAAGACTTCATTAATGCAGACTCGCAGATAGCGACAGTAGAACCAGCTCGTATACGTTCCGCAAAGGTGTATTTGTCTCACGGAGCTCCCCCAGCGGCATCGGTGATGATGAGACACAAACCAGCTGCAGTTGAACTACCCCGTTTAAGTGGTCTAAACCCCGAAGCCTGGGTGTTTTAAGTAGAGAGGTACTTTGATTTTTACTCTATTTCCTCTACTCATCAACTGTCGTTGGCCTCGTTTTACTTGGATGGAGAGGTACTTGAATGGTACCGATGGATTATTTGTAATAACCAACGAGTTGACTGGCCTCACTTTACCAGGAAATTGGGCCAACATTTTTGCAAGAAAACTCTGGAGGGACCTAAGGGTCGTCTGTCCAAACTCCAACAACAGTCAATAGTAGCTGAATACCAGGCTCGCTTGAGGCCATCTCTAATGAGATTGAGGATATGTCTGACTCCTGGTTGGTCCATCTCTTTGTTTCGGGCCTCAGGTTGTACATTTAGACTGCATTTTTAATACATAAGCCCACTACAATGTCAGACGCAATGGAACTAGGCCATTTACATGAGCAACGCATTAAATTAGAAAAGGGGCTTGCCCGACCCACTTTATCCAGGACCCAACCTCCACTTTTACCTGCTTCAAATACAATCATGTCCGCTCCAACTAATAAGGCCTCAACATACACTATAACTAAAATACCTCTCAAACGCCTCACATCCTCCGAACTCCAATCCCGACGAGAAAATGGTCTCTGCTACAATTGTGATGAGAAGTTTATTCCTGGGCATAAATTTAAGGCTCTTCCTCAATTATTGCTTCTAAAAGACTCACCATCAATTATTGAGTTGCTAGATACCTTCACTTCAGATTATTTTCTCGAAGAAGAGCTTCAATGTTTGGAACTCTGGCAATATTCCGCTATTTCATACTACGCTTTGGCTGGTGGGCATTTCCAACATCTTTTCATTTCAAGGGTCATGTCCGTGAAATGCAGGTACAAATTATGGTGGATAATGGGAGCACGCACAATTTTGTGCAAAGTAAAAAAGTTACTTAATCTAGTTGTTTCACTGGTTACACCATTTTCTATGGTAGTTGATAGTGGTCAGCGTTTAAGGTGTGAAGGTGTGGTCCATAATGCCTCACTCAATATTCAAGACTATGTTATCGTGGTGGACTTGTATGTTCTTCTGATGCATGGGTCAGACGTCGTCCTAGGCATTACTTCGTTGCTTACACTTGGTTTGATATTGACTGATTATACGACATGAGTTATGGAATTCACATTCCAAGGCACACCAGTCCGACTAGTTGGAGAACCACCGATAGAATCTCAACCGATTCAATTTGCAGTCTCTATGATGATTGGCAGATAGAAATGCATTGTCATCATATTTTTTCTTGATGGTGGTGGATGACACGCCTCTGATATAAATGGAAGAGTCCTCGAATTTGCTAAGCCTATTGGAAGATTATTCGGATATTTTTCAAAAGCCTCAAGGTTTACCTCATGTACGATCTCATGACCATGCAATTCATTTGACTGCAAGATCTGGACCTGTTAATGTTCGCCTTTATCGCTATCCGTATTTTCAGAAGAAAACAATGGAGAAACTGGTGTCTGAAATGTTAGATGAATGGGTCATACAACCTAGCACTAGCCCATTTTCATCTCCTATATTGTTGGTTCGAAAGAAAGATGGCAGTTGGCATTTCTGTGTCGATTATAGAGCGCTAAGTGCAATCACAATGCGTGATTGATTTTCCATTCCGACAATAGATGAACTATTTGATGAGTTACATGGATCCCAGTACTTCTCTATGTTAGACCCGCTATTTTCGGCTATCACCAGATCTGTGTCCGGCCAGAAGATGTTCCCAAAACTGCTTTTTGCACTCATGAAGGACACTATAAATTTTTGGTCATGCTCTTCGGGTTGTCCAACACCCCTTCGACTTTTCAGGCTACCATGAATGTTATTTTTAGACCATATCTCTGGCATTTTGTTCTGCTTTTCTTCGACGACATATTGGTATACAGCCAGACTTGGGCGCTTCACTTGGAGTGTTTAACATTGGTTCTGCAACTACTGCGTGACCATCAGTTAGTGGCTAAGTAACCCAAATATTATTTTGGCGATTACTTGGGCCATGTTATATCTCCATCTGGGCTAGCAGTTGATCCCTCCAAGATTGAAGCCATACAATAATGGCCAATTCCTCACAATGTCAAAATAGTTCGAAGTTTCTTGGGGTTGGCTGGATATTACAGGTATTGCATCAAACACTTTGCTATAATTGCTAGTCATTTGACATATCTACTATGCAGAGAGGCTTTCGTTTGGACTACTCAGGCCCAACAAACCTTTTAGACTTTGAAACATCTTCTGAGTAACATTCAGGTCTTAGCATTGCCAAATGTTTCTCAGGAGTTCACTTTTGAAACTGATGCATCTAGGATAGGAATTGGGGCTGTCTTATCCCAGAATGGCCATCCTCTTGCTTATTATAGGAAAAACTTGAGTCTGTGCATGCAAAAGGCTCCTACTTATCACTGTGAGATGTTTACCATTACTCAATCAGTTGGTAAATGGAGACAATACTTACTTGGTCGTCGTTTCACAATCATTACTAATCAGCAGTGTCTTAAGTGCCTCACTGAGCAGACCATCCAAAATCTAGAGCAAGAAAAATGGCTCGGAAAATTAGTTGGCTATGACTTCAAGATTATTTACCGATCTGAAAAACAGAACCAAGCAACTGATACTTTATCTAGGCCTCCTAGTGTCGTCCTTAATTCCATCATTGTCCTCACCTGTGATTGGGTTGATGAAGTACTAAAGGCTACTAAAAATCATCCGGAATTACTGGAAATGCAGCATGGGCTGTAAGACGAACCTGAAGCATTTGCTTATTACATTCTTAGGGATGGACTTCTATTTTATTGGGGACATTTGTTTCTTCCAAGCGACTCTCCTATACGTATTAAACTGATGCAGGAATTCTATGATACTCCTCTTGGTGGCCACACCGGAATTGTACGCACCTTTCATCGAGTATCTTCCAATTGTTTTTGGCAAAATATGCGTCAAGATGTCAAGAACTTTGTGACCATCGATCAAACCTGCAAACAGATGAAAGACACTCACCATGCTCATGTCGGTCTACTCCAACAATGTTCGATTCCAAAAATGGTTTTTGAAGAGATTGCAATGGATTTCATCACTTACCAGCCAATCTCGAAAAGGAAGGCTACCATTACGACTGTTGTGGACAGATTCTCTAAGTATGGATATTTTATTCCCTTACCAGCTTTGTTTTCTTCCCAATCTATTGTTGTAGCTTATATTTCTAATATGATCAAGCTCCATGGGCCTCTACACGTCAAAGTTACTAATCTGGACCCTTGATTCCTCCAATCCTTTTGGCAAGAAATACATAGGTTGCAGGGAACTACTCTTGCTATGAGTACAGTGTACCACCCGCAAATGGATGGCCAATACGAAGCCTTGAACAAGTGTATTGAGCAATACTTGCGCTACTTTATTGCGGATAATCCTCATGACTAGGTGCCATTGATTCCCTGGGAAGAATTTTGGTATAACACTGCCCTCCAAACCTCAGCTGGTTTGACTCCATTTCAAGTTTTATACGACAGAGAGACACCAACAATAGCTCGGTATATACTTGGAAGTTCGGCTTATGACTTAGTGCATCAATATATGCTTAATCGAGATGAAGTCCTGGATATCCTTAAGTAAAATTTATTGAAGGCTCAAAATCGTATGAAGTCCTTAGCTAATAAATGAAGGTGTGATGTTCAACTCCAAGAAGGTGATTGGGCATATGTCAAATTAAAGCCATACATGCAATGCTCAGTGAGACTTCGATGACATCACAAATTGGGCTGTAGGTACTTTGGGCCATTTCAGGTGCTCAAACGAATTGGATCAGTAGCATATAAGTTAGACTTGCCCAGTGCTTCGCGCATCCATCCTGTATTTCACATTTCTCTGCTGAAGCATTGCGAAGGTCGTCTTAATCAGCAGGTGACTCATATTCTTGATGGTGAGGACCTCGAACTACCATCTTTGAACCTTGAGGACAAGTTTCTCAATTCATGCGGGGGTAATGTTAGGAATCCAGTTCAAGAATTGGGCCTAGAATCTGCTGAAGAAGTGTATAGGCAAGGGGTGGAGTTATTTGAAGAGAATATTGGGCCTGGAACTAATCTAAGAAGAAGTAATAGAATTAGACAACCCAGTAGAAGACTAACCGATTTCATTTGGAAGGGTGACTCAGTACAAGAATGATCGGGAAGAGGGTTCAGAGTGATTACAAATAACAAAGAACATGGGGGAAATGGGTAGGCAGTTAGTTATCAGTATTGTCTGTGTTCTCTTCCCCACTTCGTCTCTAAGTTTCCTATCTCCCCTTCTCATTTCTAATTCCAGTCAGTTTAGTATTTCAATTCTGCAGTTTCCTTAGTCTAGACTAAGTTCCTAGTTTGTATTAGTTACATTTGAATATTCAATCAAGAAGTTGGCTTCCAATTTATTTACTTGTTACACCTTGGCTTCGCGGAGAAGGATTAGTTACCTCTCCCTTCCTTTTACCTTCATAGTGAAGCTCTTACTTGGTTCAATTTGGTTGTTTCACAACAAGCAATTCTATGATTAGATACATTTTAAGGAAAAATTGCCCATGCAATTTCGACAACAAACAGACCTTCACTGATTCGGCGAGAATGGAAGTTACTTCACGAGCCTATGTTGACTACGTGAGTTTCCCTATATTTATTCCACCAGCAACCTATGTGTTTCATTTTGCTGCTTAGAGCCCTGTTCCTAATATTTTTGAGTCTGCATCTACTCAAATCCCTGAAATTCTTGAAACCAACTCTCGTCTAGTTGATGGAGACAAGTACGAGACATTCGTCGATGAGATGTTTGATGAAAATCCCCAAAGTAATGAAACTGATATTCATTCCCAATTTTCAACTAATGATCAATTAGTTCCTTTTGTTGGACGAGATTGTTTCTAGCCTAAAGGGATTGAAGAAGTTGTAAGACGTTGAGGAACTTTTAGATACAATGAAGATAAACTCTAATTCAGATGATGAAAAATCAAAGGAGGACCAGAGAGGATACACTAAGGTAGAGGAAAATTCAAGCAACTTTGCAAATCAGTTGTTTGAAAATTGGCTCAAAGGCACATACTGATAAGTGTGAATTTTAACCACTTATTAGTACCTTCTTGCTTTAGTTTTAGTCTGAACGTGTTGATTTTTGTTCCCAAAACTAATAACATTGTGCAAATTGCAGGAATGTTGGAGAATTAAACCTCAACGAAGAAATCTAACTCAAACAGGTGTGTTCCGTCTCATAAGGTAAGAAGGAGTGCAGTAGGCCAAAAGTGCGGTCCGCAGAAGGAATTTTGCGGCCACAGAAGAAAGTGCGGACTGCAGAATTACCTCTGCGGCCATAGATCGAGTGCTTGAATCTTAGATGATCATTGGAAAAGTACAGACCGTACACAATTTGTGCGACCGCAAAATAAGGTTGCACGGACAAGAATTCAAAAAGTTAAGAGAGTGTGCAAAATGACCAAGTGTGAAGTCTTACCAAAAGTGTAGCCGCAAAAAGCAAAGTGTAGCCACAGAAGCTGAAGTACAGCTGCAGACTAAATTGTGCGGCAGCATAAATTCTCTACCTAGAGAGCGAAGAAAAGTTCAGACGGCACATGGAATTGTACGGCCGCAGAATCTCCCGAAGGTCATTTTTGTCAGCGAATGTTGGGTCACTATAAATAAACGGAAAATACTTTTTTAGGGCAAGTTTTATCGTTTTTAGTATTGTAGCCATTATACTTTACTACTTTGGGTAATTTGTGAAAATTTTGGGTGAAGGAACATTAGTTTTATCAATTTAATTTTATTTTATGGTTTCAATTAGTTCTTCTTCTTTATTTTCTTCAATTTCTATCATGTGTAGCTAGATTTTTTATAAGGTTCTAACCCAACCCTAGTGTGTAAACCTTATGGGTAATTAATTTAATGTTTGTTTATGATTAGGGTTATTATTCTAGTCTTTTCCCTTTAGTTGATAATTGCTAGTGTTAAATTTTAGAAGCAAAAAATAAAAATCCCTTGTGTGGAAGCGCAATTAAGATCATTTCATCTACTCTCGTCAAGTGTACACCCTAACACCCATATTAAAATCTCTGTGAAAATAGACCCCGACTCTTATTGGGTACTATTCTTCCAATACTATTGAGTGTGGATTGGGCGTGGATCAATTTTTGGCACCGTTGCCGGGGAGTTTTAACGGTATTAGATATATATTTGAGTGTGTTTTTGGAAAGCCTTCTTTCCCTTCCGTGTTACTAACTTGTTGAAGAAATCATAGGTACAAGCATGGCTAACAATGAGCTCGGAAATATACCATTGGTAGACTTTGACTGTGAGGAGGAACAACTCGATGAGGTACCTCAAGTGCCAAAACCGAATCGGCGAGGCCGACTTCCACAAGACAACATATCCGTACCACCCCTACCTCCACCACCTCAACCACAAGCGACACAACACCGGATATTGCCCAATGAAGGTTATTCTAGTGGAATAGTTCCCCCTCGTATTAGGGCGGAAAACTTTCAAATTACCAATGTTATGCTCACTTTTCTTGAGCAATGAGGCTTCTTCACCATTGCGCTAAGTCAAAATGCCTATAAACATTTGAAGGGCTTTGTGGATACGTGTTGGGGGAGCAATCAAACTAATGTTTCTAAGGATGCTTTGAGGCTAAGGCTTTTTTTCTTCTCTCTGCAGGGTAAAGATTTAGATTGGTTCGAATGTTTGCCAAATCATTCAATACTTGGGATGAGTTGGCGGTGAAGTGTATTGCTAAGTTTTTCTCTCATGGGCACACGGCTACTCTTCGAGATGAAATATTGGTGTTCAAGCAACAGTGCAACGAAACTTTGCATGCGATTTGGGAGAGATATCGGACAATGATGAAAGAGTTCCCAAACAATGATATGACCGACAACATGATTCAAAAAAGTTTCTACCATGGTATCAATACTACGAACCAATGTGTAACCAATTAATAGGTCGGTGGCAACTTTATGACAACACCTTATGCGGAGGCATATGAAATTCTTGATGAGATGGCGGAAACGTCATCTGTTTGGCAATCCCGAGCTAATGTTCTACAAGGTGATCCCAACATGATACACCTCCACAAAGAGTTGCAAGACCATGGGCAATCCATTGCCTAATTGACAACAACCATGACTCAACTAGCAAAGGCCCAACTTAATCAAGAGCAAACTCCTAAGCAAGTTCATGCCATGGAGGGAGTTAATGTTTTGGTGAACAAGAAGAGGACCAAGAGTCCAAAAATGAAAACCCGAGTGGATAATTATGTGCAAGATTATGGTGGTTTTGATCAAGATTATTCTTATCATGAGAAAGAAGAGGAAGTTCAATATGTGAACAATGTTCAAGAGCAAAGAAACAACTTCCAAGGCTCAAATCAACAATAATGGCGACCACAAAATAACCAAGGAAATTGGAGTTTTAACAATCAAGGAAATTGGCATAATAATAACAATCAAGGAAATTGGAGTGGAAACAACCAAGAAAATTGGGAAGGCAACAATCAAGGTGGTTGGGGACACAATCAAGGTAAGCGGGTGTCGGGTTTTCAAAGGCCCCCAATGTATCAACAACAAGCAACTCACCTCCTTATCCTTCCCATGGTTCAAGTTCTTCAAACAAATAGTTGGGTCATATTGAGAATAGTTTTAAGCCAATGATAGAAAAGAATGTCGATTCGGATGCCAAACTTACCTCACACAACACATCAATCCATAATCTAGAAGTTCAAATGGGGAAGATCTCTCAAGCTCTAAATTCTCGTCCTAAGTTTGCACTACCAAGTGATACGGTAGTGAACCAAAAGGGTGGTAACAATACAGGGCATACTATGGCAGTTATCACAAGAAGTGGAAGAAGCGAGAATACACCCACCTCAAGTGAAAGGCGACTTATAGATGATGACCAAGTTGCACAAGAGGAAGAGATCACAAATAATATTTTCAAAGCAAATGATGAGGTTCAGATTGATATTGATGATAGTGTTGAAGAGACTCAAGAGGAGGTGAACCCGTCTAGGGAGCACATCATTGATATACCGGAACCGGTAGTGCAAAAATCTAGGACACCATTGCCTAAGCCTCCACCTCCCTACCCTCAAAGACTTGCCGAGCAAAATGGTGAGAATTAATTCAAGAAGTTCATTCAAATGATGAAGATTCTTTCGATTAATGTGTCATTGGTGGAAGCTTCGCAACAAACGCCTGATTATGCAAAGTTTATGAAAGACCTTGTAATCAAGAAGCAGTCAATGAATTTTGAAACTATCAAGGTCACTCATCAAGGGAGTGCAATTTAATATTCCATGGCTCCTAAGTTGGAGGATCCCGGTGCTTTCATGATTCCTTGTACAATTAGGAGTGCCGAGTTTGCTAAAGCTCTTTATGATCTTGGGGCAAGTATCGATTTGATGCCCTATTCGGTTTTCAAAATATTGGGAATTGGAGAGCTAAGTCCCACTTCTATGAGGTTGCAAATGGCCGATCATACCATGAAGAGGCTGTTGGGTGTGATTTAAGATGTTTTGGGTTAGGTTGATAAGTTCATTCTTCCGGCAAATTTTATTATTCTAGATTGTAAAGTTGATTATGAATTGCCTATCATTCTTTTGAGATCTTTTATTTCTACGGGTAAGGCTCTTTGTGATGTGAAAGCCGGAGAACTCAATTTCTTGTTTGATGATGAACAAGTGGTATTCCATGTGTGTAAGTCTATGCGGCAACCAAATAGCAATGAGGTGTGTTCTTTTGTAGAATTGGTGACCAATGTTATTGTTGATGATACAAGTGCTACAATCAACGTTGGTAATATGTTGGAAGTCTTTTTGCTCAATTTTGATGATGATGAGATTGATGGTTTCATGAAATGTGTGAATTCTTTGCAAGGAATGGGGTCGTACATGTCACGCCCCGAACCTAGGGGCGAGACCGGCACCCGGTGCCTCACCTATCCTTGCGTACCAACTTTGCGACTAAGGAACTCTGAACATGTGATGTCATACTTTGGCCATGGGGCCACACTGCAAGACAACTGCGAATGCTGACTAAATATCAATATAAAGCTGGGCCGACAAGGCCATCATAACTACTACAGCTAGCAAACCAACAAAATATGCATAAAAGGCCTACCAGCCCAATATACCGCACTAACTGACATAATATGTCTACAAGACTCTACTGATGGATGTACTGTGATCGGAACAAGGCCCCCACCTACCCATAACCTATCTACATACATACACAAGATGTACACAAAACTTCTAGACCCGACAACTCCGAAGGACGGGGAACTTACTGATAAAGCTGAACTCGGGCAATACCTACTTAGGAGGTCTACCTGTCTGTCTGTCTGTCTGAACCTGCACGCATGAAATGCAGTGCGTCCAGAAAAGGGACGTCAGTATGAAATAATGTACCGAGTATGTAAGGAAATATATTGAAAGCTGAAACTTAACTGATAATATAATAAGTGAAAATAACTGGAAGTCAAAGATAATCTGAAGATATGCTTATCTGCTGATACTGACTCAACTTTCTCAATATAGTAAGTAAAATAGTTGTCCGGCCCTATAAGGCTCGGTATATATATATATATATATAACTGCTTTGCCGTAGTAGGCTCGCTCATAGGCGCTCGGCCATACTAGGCTCTGTATCTCGACCAACTGGGCTCGCTCATAGGCGCTCGGCCATAGTAGGCTCGGTATATAACTTACCATCTGAATCATAGGTTGCCCAATAGGGGCCTGCCCATCGATTATAGCTCGATGGTAATGAAAATACTGTAATACTGTATATATAGATTCTCTGCTCTCATGACTGGAAAAAAGAAAATACCCAATTGGATATGAAGTCCCGATAAGGAGAATACTGTAACTTACAAGACTAGGAAAATATACGTAAATTTCGGGACATGAATTTGTTCTTTATACCTCGTTATCAAACTTGTGTATTTACGAGATCATGCAAAATGAAGGAAGAGCTTAGCCTTAACATACCTGGATTAGGGAAAAGACTGTATGATGTTCTTGGAAAAGGTTGCACCGTACTCCTTTAGAACCGCAAAATTTTACGTTGCTATAATTTCAATAAATCTCGTTGGATTTTTTTATAAGAATTTGGAAGAATCACGTTGCTAGTGTAAGGTTTAGAATCTGAGTTGAAGTGTTTTTGAGAATGAAAGTTGTTGAAAGGTTATAAGAATGGCTAACGTCCCCCTTTCTGATTGTAGTATTGCTTTATATGGAAATTCATAGAATTGACATGTCTTGTACTTAGTAGAATAGGTTGCCACCTATTTAAAATTAATCAAGAGTCATTTGGTTAAAGAGTGGCTTGCTGCCACGTTGGTCTTTTCCATCTTTATCCAAATAATTCTTTAATTAAGTGGGTAATATCTTATTAACCAATAATTAACCAATTACCCGCATAATTAAGAATTGTCTCAAATTACTTAAAATTCTACTCATTTTTAATATACTTTATATACCATACTATCACGGTCATATGGTACCTTGTATGGTAATAGTCCATAAGTATCGGGTATTATAGCTCGGGTATTATAGCACGGTCACAACCTTCAACGAAACTCATTTTTTTAATTCATGTACCCTTTCCTTCATGGCACTTACTTATTGCTTGTTATAAATAGCATAAATATGCTAACCTCAAGATAATCTCATCCCCCGAGTTTTGTCAATTAACTGAAGATGAAACTTTAACGTACGAAAAACGCGAGATGTAACATCCTTCCCCCCTTAGAAACATTCGTCCTAGAATGTCTACTCTTAGATACTTTGAAAATATTTTGCTTGAGTCTCCTCCGTACACTAGACTAAAACCACCCTACACGCAGCCAGAAAACATGCTATACATGCTATACTTGGCCTCACATAGCTGTCTATTATAAATTCTGAACGTAAAAAATAAGAGCTTACCTGATGACCTACCGGTTTGAATAGAGATGTGTTGAGGTACTCCACCTCGAGCCATATCTTCAGTTTGAAATAGGTGGGGGTATTTAGACTTCATTTCTTCCTCCGCTTCCCACGTTATCTCTTCCACATCCTTGCTTCTCCATAAAACCTTTATGAAGGCTATTTCCTTATTTCGTAGCTTGCGGATTTGTCGGTCTAGGATGGATACCGGAATTTCTTCGTATGACAAGTCCTCCGTAATCTGTACATCATCTGTAGGCACCACTTGGGTAGGATCGCCAATGCACTTCCTTAGCATGGATACGTGAAAACCCGGATGAACAGACTCCAATTCTGTGGGCAATTCTAACTCATAAGCTACTTGGCCCACTCTCCGAATGATCTTATAAGGCCCAATATACCATGGGCTAAGTTTGCCTTTCTTGCCAAACCTCATCACACCCTTCATAGGTGACACCTTTAAGAATACCTAGTCATTAACCCTGAACTCTAAATCTCGTCGACGCACGTTAGCATATGACTTCTGACGATTCTGAGCTGTCAACAGTCACCCGGATGAGCTTTAGTTTTTCTATGGCCTGCTGAATCTGGTCTGGCCCATGTAACCTAGATTCTCCAACATCAAACCACCCTATAGGAGATCTGTACTTACGCCCATACAAAGCCTCATACGGAGCCATCTGGATACTAGAGTAGTAACTGTTATTATATGCAAACTCGATAAGAGGTAGATGTTCATCCCAACTTCTTTTAAAATCCAACACACATGCTCGTAACATATCCTCGAGCATCTAAATTGTGAGCTCGGCTTGTCCATCAGTTTGTGGATGAAAACATGTGCTGAGATTCATCAGAGTTCCTAGACCTCTCTGAAATGACCTCCAAAAATATGCTGTAAACTGGGCCCCACGGTCAGATATAATAGATACTGGTACTCCATGTAGTCACACTATCTCCTTAATATATAATTTTGCATAATCTTCTACTGTATATGTAGATCTTACCGGTAGGAAATGAGCTGATTTCGTGATCTTATCGACTATCACCCATATGGAATCGAACTTACGATGAGAACGAGGTAAACCCGTGATAAAGTCCATGTTTATCGCCTCCCATTTCCATGTCGGGATCTCTATAGTCTGCATTAGCCCTCCGGGCTTCTAGTGCTCTATCTTCACCTGCTGGCAACTAGGGCACTGAGTGACATGCTCAGCAATGTTCTTCTTCATATTGTTCTACCAATACACATCCTTAATGTCATGATACATCTTTGCCGACCCAGGATGAATGGAGTACCATGAATGATGTGCCTCTGACATAATCCTGTCTCATAGCCCTGCTACAACTGGAACACATAAATGACCCATGTATCTGAGAACCCCATCTCCCTTGAGTTCTAACAATGGCTCCTTCTACTGCGGAACTCGCTCTCTCAACTTGACGAACTCTGAATCCTCGTACTGCCTCTCCTTTACTTCAGTTATGAGGGATGATTTTGCAGTATTTTGGAGTACAACTCCACCATTGCCAGAGTCTACTAACCGAACCCCCAAACAAGCCAATTGATGAATCTCTCTGGCTAATTGTCTTTTTTGGCCTCTACATATGCTAAGCTACCCATAGATCAGCGACTTAAAGCGTCATCTACAACATTAGCTTTCCCTGGATGGTAGAGAATGTTAACATCGTAATCTTTCAATAACTCAAGCCATTGCCTCTATCACAAAGTCAACTCTTTTTGCTTGAAGATGTATTGCAGGATTTTATGATCTATGAATAAATCAACATGAACACCATATAAATAATGCCGCCATATCTTAAGTGCATGGACAATCGCAGCTAATTTGAGGTCATGGGTCATGGCCCTATAAGTCTCGGTATATATATATATAACTGCTCTGTCATAGTAGGCTCGCTTATAGGTGCTCGGCCATACTAGGCTTTATATCTCGACCAACTGGGCTCGCTCATAGGCGCTCGGCCACAGTAGGCTCGGTATATAACTTACCATATGAATCAGAGGTTGCCCAATTGGGGCCTGCCCATCGATTATAGCTCGATGGTAATGAAAATACTGTAATACTGTATATATAGATTGTCTGCTCTCATGACTGGAAAAAATAAAATACTCAATTCGATATGAAGTCCCGATAAGGAGAATACTGTAACTTACAAGACTAGGAAAATATACGTAAATTCCGGGACATGAATTTTTTCTTTATACCTCATTATCAAACTTGTGTAATTACGAGATCATGCAAAATGAAAGAACTTAGCCTTAACATACCTGGATTAGGAAAAAGTCCGTATGATGTTCTTGGAAAAGGTTGCACCGTACTCCTTTAGAACTGCAAAAGTTTAGGTTGCTATGATTTCAATAATTCTCGTTGGATTTTTTGTATTGGAATTTGGAAGAATCACGTTGCTAGTGTAAGGTTTAGAATCTGATTTGAAGTGTTTTTTAGAATGAAATTTGTTGAAAGGTTATAAGAATGGCTATCGTCCCCCTTTCTGATTGTAGTATTGCTTTGTATGGAAATTCTTAGAATTGATATAGCTTGTACTTAGTAGATTAGGTTGCCACCTATTTAAAATTGATCAAGAGTCATTTGGTTAAAGAGTGTCTTGCTGCCACGTTGGTCTTTTCCATCTTTATCCAAATAATTCTTTAATTAAGTGGGTAATATCCCATTAACCAATTACCCACATAATTAAGAATTATCTCAAATTACTTAAACTTATACTCATTTTTAATATACTTTATACATCATACTATCACGATCATATGGTACCTTGTATGGTACTAGTCCATAAGTATCGAGTATTATAGCTCGGACCGTATTTTATCGAAAATCGACAACCTTCAACGAAACTCATTTTCTTTAATTCGTGTAACCTTTCCTTCATGGCACTTACTTATTGCTTGTTATAAATAGCATAAATATGCTAATCTCAAGATAATCTCATCCCCGAGTTTATGTCAATTAACTGAAGATGAAACTTTAACGTACGAAAAACGCGGGATGTAACAGTACAAGTATGCACACCGAAAATTATCTTTGGATCTTGAGAATAGGAAAACTCCTCCTACAAAGCAATCTATTGAAGAGACACCTACTTTGGAGTTGAGGTCATTGCCTCCACACCTTCGGTATGAATTTCTTGGCCCTTGTTCTACTTTACCGGTTATTCTTTCCTCTTGTTTGACTAACGTGCAGGTTGATTCCATATTGGCGGTGTTACAAAAGAGGAAGAAGACTATTGGATGGACGTTGGCGGATAATCGGGGTATAAGCCTCGCATTTTTCATGCATAAGATCAAGTTGGAGGATGGTACTAAACTATGCATTGAACATCAAAGAAGACTCAATGAGGCGATGCAAAAAGTTATCAAGAATGAGATTATCAAGTGGTTGGATGCCGGGGTTGACTAGCCTATATCTGATAGTTCATGGACCTCTCCGGTTCAATGTGTCCCAAAGAAGGGGGCATGATGGTGGTTACCAATGATAAGAATGAGTTGATTCCTACAAGAACAGTGACCGGTTGGAGGATTTGTATGGATTATCGTAAGCTCAACAAAGTTACAAGGAAGGATCACTTTCCACTTCCTTTCTTGAACCAAATACTAGATAGATTGGATGGCCGATCTTTCTATTTTTTTCTTGATGGGCACTCGGGCTACAACCAAATTCTCATTGCTCTAGAAGATCAATAGAAAACAACCTTTACATGTCCCTAAGATACTTTTGCTTTCAAGAGGCTGCCTTTTGGTTTTTGCAATGCACCGGCGACATTTCAACTGTGTATGATGGCTATTTTCAGGGACATATTGGAGGACTACCTTGAAGTTTTCATGGATTACTTCTCGGTGGCTGGGAATGCTTTTGATAATTGTCTTACAAATTTGGACAAAGTGTTTTCTAGATGTGAAGAGACCAACTTGGTGCTCAATTGAGAGAAATATCATTTCATGGTTGAGGAAGGCATTGTCCTTGGCCATAAAATCTCAAGGAATGGAATTAAATAGACAAGGCAGAGATTGAGGTGATTTTTAAGCTTCCAACCCCAACTTCGGTGAAAGGTGTACAGAGTTTCCTAGGCCAAGCGGGTTTCTACCGGTACTTTATCGAAGATTTCTCTAAAGTGGTGAACCCATTGTGTAAGCTTCTTGGGAAGGATGCCAAGTTCCATTTCAATGATGATTGTATGAGGGCTTTTGAACTATTGAAGCTCAAGTTGACAACTACCCCAATCATTACCGCTCCAAATTGGAATTTGCCTTTTGAATTCATGTGTGATGCAAGTGACGTAGCGGTTGGGGCTGTTTTGGGGCAACGTATTAACAAAGTTTTTCATCTGGTTTACTATGCTAGTAAGACCATAAATAGTTCCCAAGTCAATTACACCTTTACCGGAGAAAGAGCTCTTTGCTATTGTGTTTGCAATTGAGAAGTTATGCCTGTACTTGATGGATGCAAAGGTTATTGTCCACACGGATCATGCAGTGCTTCACTATCTTATGAGCAAAAAGGATTCTAAAGCTATGTTGATGAGATGGCTACTCTTGTCGCAAGAATTTGATATTGATATTCAAGATAGGAAAGGTAGTGAAAACTAAGTGGCGGACCACTTATCTCGTTTGGAGGAGGAGGGGAGGCCACATGATGGCCTTGAAATCAATGACCCCTTCCCCAATGAGAAACTTTTGGCAATTTCAATGAAAGAGGTGCCATGGTTTGCGGACATGGCAAATTTTCTTGTGATTGGAATCATTTTGGATGAGTTCTCTTCAAACAAAAGGAAGAAGCTCAAAAGAGATTGTCAAGATTATTATTGGGATGAACCATACCTTTTCCGAATTTGTACATATGGGGTGATTAGAAGTGTGTATCGGAAGAAGAGCAAGGCAATATTCTTGGTTCTTGTCATTCTTCGCCATATGGTGGTCATCATGGTGGAGCAAGAACGGCGGCCAAAATTTTTAGTTGTGGTTTCTATTGGCCTACTCTTTACAAGGATGCAAGTAACTTAGTGAAAATATGTGATGAATGTCAATGGGCCAGTGGAATTTCAAAGAACAATGAGATGCCTCTCACAACCATTTTGGACACTGATATTTTCGATGTTTGGGGCATTGACTTTATGGGCCCTTTTGTGAGTTCTTATAGAAACACTTACATCTTGGTCGTGGTGGATTATGTGTCCAAACAGGTTGAGGTTGTTGCCTTACCTAGTAATGAGGCGAGAAGTGTAGTGGCCTTCTTGAAGAAGAATATTTTTACAAGATTTGGTACACCGCATGCAATCATAAGCAATGGGGGTCACACTTTTGCAACTAGGCTTTTGACACTTTACTTAGAAAGTATGGTGTTACTCACAAGGTCATGACTCCCTATCATGTACAAGCTAGTGGTCAAGTGGAAGTCTCTAACTAGGAGATAAAGAGTATCTTGTCTAAAATAGTGAATGCTAATCGGACGGATTGGTCTAAGAAGCTTGATGAAGCATTATGGTCTTATCGGACGGCTTAAAAATACCTATCGGAATGTCTCCATACCGCTTAGTGTTGGGGAAAGCTTGTCATCTTTCGGTGGAACTAGAACACAAGGCAATGTGGGCTCTAAAGAATTTGAATCTTGATTGGGATGTAGCCGCTAACTTGCGGGTTGCACACTCGAATGAATTGGATGAGTTCTGATACCATGCATACGAGAGTTTGTCCTTGTACAAAGAAAAGATGAAATGTCTTCATGACAAATACATTTGGAACAAAGATTTCAAGGTGGGTGATCTTGTATTATTTTCTAACTCAAGGTTTCTCGGGAAGCTCAAGTCCAAGTAGAGTGGTCCAATTAAAATTATTGGTGTGACACCTTTCGGTGCATTAGATTTGAAGAACAAGAATAATGAAAGTTTCCGAGTCAATGGTCACCTAGTGAAGCACTATTTGGGCAACATTGGAGTAGCCACGTGGTGGCGGTCATTTACTTCACTTGAAGATGATTTGATATTGTATCGTGCGTAAATCAGGCGCTTCTTGAGAGGCAACCCAAGTTCTTTTCCTTTTTCTTTTGTGGTTAGGTGTTATTTGTTGTTTCTATCTTGATTTGAAGTGTGCTACAGGTTGAGTGTTACATGAAAGAAAGATGGACAAAAATGGCTAAGTGTTGAAGGAAATACGGACCGCACATTCTAATTGTGCGGCCGCAGAATTAAGTGTGCCACAACAGAAGAGCTTGTGCGGCCCCATATTTCACATGCAGACCGCACTTCTGGAAGCTCGACAAAGTGCTAAATTACAAATTCTCTAAAGTCTAAGCCTGTGCGGGGCTACTCTATGGCAGCGAGAGGAATTGTGCGGCCGCACTCAAAATTGTGCAGACTGCACAAGTTACACAGACCATTGCTGCCCGGTGAAAGAGTGCGGACTGCACTTGGAATTGTGCAGCCGCACTCTGCCCTTTTCTCTTTCAAAATATCTAGGTATAAATAGAAGTTTTTCCTTCATTTTACACTTTTCACCTACCATAGAATCATTATTGCTCTACAAGCTTTACTGAGAGATGTTTACTGTCAACCATACACACCTACCTCCATTCGCACATCAAGTACACTCACTTCATCTGGTATGCTTCTATTCATGTTAATCTTTTGTGTTAGTTTAATTTTCGTAATTTCTTTAGTTTATTTTAGGCCATCTGTTATTAGAGTTAATCCATGTATCCATATGGGGTAGATTTATGCTGGGTAGTCATTGATACATGCTAAAATGGGTTTGATTAACTAGATTTGATGTGTATACCATGTTGCCATATTTATTTGTACAAGTAATCGCAAAATCTAAAGTGAATAAACATGACTGTTCGTTAATTTTGAAATATGTTGCCACACTTGAATTTGTGCGGTCCGCAGTTTGGTTGTTTTGGGCAGCTGGTGAAAGCAAGTTCTTCTGCGGCTGCACTTTAATTGTGCGGACCGCAGAATTCTTAGAATGGACGCACTTAGGTCTGCACTGTCTATCAGATACTTGTCTCTTGAGAAAGCAGATGTGCGGACCACACTTAAAATTCTGTGGACCGCATATGAATTCTGCGGCCGCACTTTGCCATCGCACTGTCTTCAGAGAGTAGGCAACTGAGCCTCTGAACTTTCTTGTCATAAGTGCGGCCGCACAAGAAAATGTGTGGTCCGCACTCCCATTATGCGGCCGCATATCAGAAAAGTGCGGACCGCATACCCCATATTCTGCAAGCATGTTAGTCTGTTGAAACCCTATTGTGTCCACATTGTTCTCCTTTGCTTACATAAGTCTTAAATGTGTCGAATGATGATGTGAAACTAACAATCCTCTTTGTTTTGATATAGACAATGGCATCACGAGGCTGCAGTGAAACTGCAAAGGGTAGAGGAGACTCTTCTAGGGATCGAGGCAGAGGTACCTTTCCCCTCAGCATGCCCAAGACTATTCGGAAGAAGGCCACAGCAAGCAGAGGGAGGGGTGCAGATCCCTCCGAGTCTAGTTCTTAAGCCCCGTCTAGGAAGGCTTCCGAGGGCAACTCTGTGTCTATTCCGGAAGAGCAGGCAATGCACAGTCCAGGCCGCAGGGGGATCTGAACCCCTAGATGTGGCTTCATTATCTCACATCACTTTCGGGGGTTCAGAAAGTGCTAGCCATACTTCCGAGCCAGCTGCTCCAGAGTCCGGTGCGCAGGATGTTCCAGATGATGGAAAAAGGGGAGAAGGTACATCCATTGGGGTTGAGCGGACAAAGAAGAAGGAAGCATGGGAAAACAAATTTGTGAGTCTGGCTACTTTCATTGACTTTCGAATGTGATGGCCGGTGAGATCATTAACACAAGAGAAGCAGTTTCTATTGAGGGATCTTGATAGATATAACCCTGCAGTGTTGGAGCAGTTAATCTCGAGAAAGGGATGGATGTTTTTTACTGAGAATGCCGTAGATGTCAAGGAGCACCTTGTCTGCGAGTTTTATGCCAACATTTCATACATTCGCAAGGGGACAAAGGTGACCAAAGTACGCAACCCTAAGGTGAAGTTTGATCAGCATACGCTGAACGCGTACTTGTGTTTTGAGGACTTAGAGCCAAAGGAGTACCTAGAGAAGTTGGCCTTGAAAGAAAAAGCTCGTTCGTGGCTTGTTGAGATCTTAGCATCGGGACCACTTCCACCATGGATCACTGCCGGTGTACCCATTCAGCGGAGTACATTGAGCTTTGAGGCAAAATGTTGGCACACCTTTGTGTGTAGAAGGCTTGACCCATGCCAAAATGAGAACAACTTGCATGTTCCACGTGCAGTTCTGGTGGCTTTTATCATGGCTGGGTACCCGATCAATGTGGGTGCCCTGATGTCGGCCAACATCTCTTTGGTAGAGCAGCAGACTAACACGGCTTACCCCTACCCCAGCACTATTACAGAGTACCTCGCTGATGCAAAGGTAGAGTCAAAGCCATTTGATATGAAGGTGAAGCCAAAGAAGTCGTTTGAGTGGTACTCGTTGTAGGATCCGACCAACCCGAAGAAGAGTGCCCAGCCTTCTACTACTACACGCCAGTCTAATGAGCTGATTGTGGTAGTTTCTGACACAACTGATATTCCATCTACATTAGTTGAGCCCTCTACCAGTGCAGCAGTTATGCCTCCGCTACCAACTTCAGCTCCGACCACAGCTCCTAGGGCAGTCCCTACTTCGGTTCTGAGGTTGGTGTCCATGCCTACTGGCCCACTTTCTGCTTTGCAAGTTTCCCAGACATTGGCGAGTCTCATCAACTGGATGCAGGCAGGTACTTCAAAGCTATCTGAGATATCTAGTACTGTTGCAGGGCAGTCATCCACACAGGCACCGCGAGATTATACTGAGCTTGATGAGAAGCTGCACAAGATTCTGGACAACCAGAAGTTGATCATGGACACTCCGGTACATCATGGTTCAGTTATTGAGGACTGGACCAAAGAAGTGAAGAAGATGAGAAAGTCCCAAGCCAACAAAAGATCAGTGGATAAGATTAGGAAAGATGTGACCCGGCTAGCTACAGCTGAGGATTTACCATTTGATATGCTGCTTGACCCAGACCAGTCCGCCCCAGATCCATTTGTACAGGTTGCACCAGTTGGCCAGTCTGAGGAGACATGCCTTGCTACCAACACTATTAACGCAGTGTGTGCTATGTTTGCCACTCCCGCCACTCCCAGATATGATGATGATGATATACAGTTGGCTGAGCCAACACTAGTTGATGTTGTTGGGGACATTGAGATGTCCAAGGATGCTTAGGGAGTTTCTTCGTCCTCTTTCTTTTCACTCTTATTTTGTTAAGCATTGGGGACAATGCTTACTTTTATTCACGAGGGTGGAGTTTATTTGATATATTTGACACATTTGGATACATTTGGACTGTAATAATTGGATAATTTTGTTTCTTTTTATTTTATCTATCTTTAGTTAGTTATTGCTTTCATTAGCTTCTTCAATTGTTTACTTTTGATTTTTGTTTTGTTAGTAGCTTCTTCTTATATTAGTAGTTTTCATGGTCTTCGTAGTAGTATGGATAATAAGAATTTGGTTTACTTAATGCCACGGTTCTTTCCAGAGGTGGTCTTTTGTATGAACCGGGTGGGGATGGATGGTGTGACAATTTTCTTAAGGGAACGAGTCTATTTTTATGTTTAGGTAATAATAATAGTAATAGTAATGAATAAAAGCCCTAATCAAGTCATTCTCTAAAAAGAATTATTCATGCTTCATTTGGCACCAACATACTTAATTGTGTGCTTATGGCTTGAAACAAGGTTTTTGAAAAGAAAAAAATAGCTCTAGTTAGTGACTTTGAGACTCTTGAGTTGACTTTGATAATCATTGAGTGGTTAATTGGACCATAGTGATCTTTAACTTGATTGTGATTGTTGTAGGCTTTAGACTATATCCTCTTTAACTGTCTAGTTGTATGAGGGATGAGGTGGTTTTTGTTGCTAGTCCAAGTATTTCTGTGAATGGTCTAGAACTTTCCCTAAATGTGTTTCAAGGCAAAATCCTAAGTTTGCTTGATTTATAAAATGATTATAGGCTTTCCTTGGTCCGTTTGAGCTTTCTATTGCCACTCAATGCTTGTTATACCTAGTCAATCCCCTTTGAGCTTTTAGCCTTTCTTAATTGGTAACCATGCTACTAGCCTTTACCCGTTTTGTTGTAATCCTCTCTTGGTACCCGGACCTTCCTTAACACCCTTATGAAATAAGTGGCTTAAGGCATAAGTTTTGGGGGATATTTGAGGAATTTGAAAGAGGTATCAAGGTACCAAAAAGGGAAAACAAATGAACTCTATGAAAAGAGAAGGCAATAAAAGAAAACAACAAAACAAATGCCAAAAAGAGAATAAAAAGGAAGGTTGATGAAATCAAAAGGAGGCAACTACCTCTAGTATGAGCATCAAAGGAAAAAAAGAATGAAATGAACAAGAAAGAGTGATTTCAAGTCTCTCTAACCCCCAAGAAAAAGAAAATGCCTCTAAGAGTTGATAAATATGAACCAAGAAATGAAAATATGAAGTGCTTAAGGAAGGGTGTAACCACTTATCCCATATGGTATCCTACCCCAATCCAAAAACCTTCGTTACAACCCGAAAGAAGTCCTACTTGATTTTGAACCGAGTGAGATTACATTAGTAGTGATCTATATGAGGGGCAAGCCTATGGTACTTGAAGCCTTACTTGTGACATTTCTTTGTAAGAGAAGAGCGAACCTTTCATTGATCTAAAAATTGAGTGCTAACTCTTGAAGTGAGCTTGGAAAATGGAAGGAAAAGGGGAAAGAGTTTGGAGTCCACCATGATCTACATGATAGAGCAAAAGTCCTTGATGAGTGAAGTCAATTCTTAAAGCTCAAGTGTCACATTAGAACTATATGTGCATAATATGTAATTTGTCACCTTGTTAAACATGCATGAGTATTGTGGATAATTGTTGGTCCCAACTGAGTATGAATGACTTATAATTGACTCTTTGAAATGAACTTTCACTTTGAGAAGGTGGAAACTAATATATTTGCTTGAGGACAAGCAAAGACTTAAGTTTGGGGGAGTTGATAAGTGTGAATTTTAACCACTTATTAGTACCTTCTTGCTTTAGTTTTAGTATGAAAGTGCTGATTTTTGTTCCCAAAACTAATAAAATTGTGCAAATTGCAGGAATGTTGGAGAATTGAACCTCAACAAAGAAATCAAACTCAAAAAGGAGTGTTCCGGCTCATAAGGCAAGAAGGAGTGCAGTAGGCCAAAAGTGCGGTCCGCAAAAGGAATTTTGCGGCTACAGAAGAAAGTGCGGACCGCAGAATTACCTCTCCGACTGCAGATCTGGTGCCTGAAGCTCAGAGGATGATTGGAAAAGTGCGGACCGCACACAATTTGTGCGGCCGCAAAACATGGTCGCACTGACAAGAATTCAAAAAGTTTAGAGAGTGTGCAAACTAATCAAGTATGAAGCCTTGCCAAAAGTGTAGTCGCAGAAACTAAAGTGCAGCCACAAAAATTCTCCACCTGCAGAGCCAAGAAAAGTGCGGACCACATATGGAATTGTGCAGCCGTAGAACCTCCCGAAGGGCATTTTTGTCAGCGAATTTTGGGCCACTATAAATAGACGGGAAACACTTTTTTAGGGCAAGTTTTATAGTTTTTAGTGTTGTAGTCGTTATACTTTACTGCTTTGGGTTATTTGTGAACATTTTGGGGGAAGAAATATTAATTTTATCAATTTAATTTTTTTTATGGCTTTAATTAGTTCTTCTTCTTTGTTTTCTTCAATTTCTATCATGAGTAGCTAGATTGTTTCTAGGGTTGTGGCACAGCCCTAGTGTGTAAATCTTATGGGTAATTACTCTAATGCTTGTTTATGATTGAGCGTTTATTATTTAGCCTTTTTCATGCATTATTTCTAGAATTAATTGTACACATTGATTCATGCCTATTTGACTTGGTTCTTACTTGAGAAAGAGGGACTTAGTCTAGAAAAACTTGGCTAACAAGAAATTGGGCTAGTTAAGATTTTGGCTAGCTTAATTAAAGGGTTTGAACTAGAGATAGGAAAAACTCGACTTGAGTTCATATCAATTATTTGAAATGATTACCAATTGGGCTTGAGAAAGCCAATTTGGGCAAAGACACTCTATAACCGAGAGGTATTTAGTGGATAATTTAGAGTTGAGAGTTATAATATACCCCAATCACTAAAACAAACATTAGCGTAATTTATCCATTAGCCTAATACCTAGGTGAAGATTACATCCCTAGGCCTTTTACCCATTTGATAAAAACAATAAAAATAATTACTAGTCTTCTACTCTTTTCCCTTTAGTTGATAATTTCTAGTGTTAAATTTTAAAGGTAGAAAACAAAATTTCCTTGTGTGGAAGCGCAATTAAGATCATTTCATCTACTCCCATCAAGTGTACACCCTAACACCCACATTAAACTCCCTGTGGAAATTGTCCCCGACTTTTGTTGGGTACTATTCTTCCAACGACCGTTTCTGCTCACTATTGAGTGTGGATTGGGTCATTCATGGGGCTAATTGATGGGGCTATGGTCTATGTCTATCGAAAATTTCTAAGGTCATTCATGGGGCTAATTCAAAAATTATGTGGCTTCATCAGGAATTTATCTTCGACATTAGCAGTTGGTTTGATACTGGGCAGCTTATGTTATATATGATATATATGGGTAACAAAGTTAGTGACTCTGCTGACAATGCAATTAAGCTGCTAAAATCTCATGCAAAACAAGATTACAACACCATAATTCTTGATGATGAGATTGAAGCGACACAATATCTTCTATCTTTAGGCGATCAAGGTGAACCCAATGTGCACGAAGTTCTTACAAATATATTGTGGCTCTACCATGATTACAACACCTATTTAGACAGGTGGTGTGACCGGGGGCAAAGACGTACAACTAGCATGTCTTCTCTAGTTTTCTTTTGGATTAATATATACATATATATAACAAATTTAGTTGGCTGGACAATTGGAGAGGGATGTTCGACGACATGACTTACAATAAATTGGTCACCGTGTTTGCGCCTTTCATATTATCCCAGTTATAGTGAGATGATTGCTATGGTCATTGAGTTTTCCCAGGCCAATAGCACTGCGCTGGCACTTCCTCCTGCTAATGTGGATTCATCATTTCAGGCATATGTTGGTGACTTCCTTTATACGAACCTCGGATACTAGCTTGTCTTTACTTTACTCTTACGCTCTTATGTTGTTACAACTGGTTGGCGAGCAGTTGTTTACGTGCCTCACACAATCTACAACACCGATGGTCATCAAAGTGATTCTACTGTCATGGGCCCTGGAAGCTTGACACTCTCATATTCTTTTATTGGAAGCAGAGGTACTAGAATGAACATCAAAGACATTTTAAGCCAACTTTTTGGCAGGGGCTCAGTACAAGAGGAAGAGAAAATAGTAAGAGGTGATGCTGCACTTGTTGATTTGAAGCATCGTGGTCAAGGAATATTTCAGCAAATGATTGAGCATGTTTGCTACCAATGACCCAATGAGAGGCTCGAAAGTAAAGGCTTTCACATTATTGTGGATTTTCAGAAAGGAATGCATGATAGGATGGAAGTGAGTTTGTGTGCGGATGGTGAGCCTACAATAGATGGTGAGCTTGGAGAACTAAAGTTCCATCTCGGTACAACTTTTCATTACTGGTTTACAACAGAAGAAAATGGCCTTCATCACACTATTGCTATGAAGAGGGTGCAAGCTCTTGCTGGGTTTGAGAAGACCATTAAACATTTGGATGTTCATCTGGTAAATATGAGTTCAAAGAGAATTATTGAATTGATTCCAGGAACCAAACAATCAAGCAAGCGTGACCTTTTGAAATTTGTTGATAATTGGCACGAAAAGAGTACTTCTACAGTTAACGTAGAGAGAGTCAAATCTTGGATTTTCTCGTGGATCGTTGAGTCAATGATCCAATGGCCAGCAAATCTGCATGCCCAGCAACAAGGAAAGTTTACCATTATCGTAAGAGATCATGCTTACCATGAGTCTTTGAATAGATTATGTCTTGTTTTGGCTGGACGAGTGATGGAACAATGTGTTGTCAGACTAAATGTAGCTAATTTCAATGCAATTCTTCGTGAGTCAGCTTATGGGATCCCAATTGCTTCTCTATTTGTTCCATTTGTGTTATACTCCAACATTATTCTCATGGGAATCGTTTGCTAGCGGTTTTCTCAACCCATATCTTGTTGATGCAACTCCTGAACCACATTCACTTCTTGACATAATCACCAATGCCATATCAATGTTGTTTTACACAAACCTTGAGGACAAGGTTCTTATTGAGGACGGGATATTGTTATGAACGAAAATAACTTCATAACAGGCACATTGAGAAAGTTAGCAAATTACGTGTGGAACCTAGGGATAAGGGCAAGTTAGAAAATAACTGGGCAAATGGAGAACTAATGAATAGTAGTAGGTTAAGTAAAATTAGGCATGGTATGTTATTGACAAAGTTGTCTTCTATTTTTCATCCCCTATTATGTATCCTCTGCATTCTCATCGCCTTCTTCTAGTTTACTATTCTTCTATCCTTCTATAACGTTCCTTCTGCATTTTGGTTATTAATTGAACAATCAGTCTTCTTCTGTTATTGTGAGTGCTTATATTTGGAGGTTGTTACAGTCCATTTCCTTAATGCTGAATCCAACTATTTGTCAGGGCTGGTGCAACCTCGACAGGTGTTGAGCCAACTAGATCTGACTGAGAAAATCTAATCAAAATTTGCATAAGAACTATAATAACAGCCAAGAGAACAGCAAAAATTGCAAAACCTTTCCATGAAGACAATAATGTCGTGGATTGTAATGAATGGGCCTAAACCAGTATTAACAAGGGGCCAATGGAAGAATTGCTTCGGGGTATGATCACTTTAGCCCGTGCCAACTATTTACATTTTGTAGCTGAAAAAGTATAAAATTTGTATATAACATACACAATGGATATATATATATATATATATATATATATATATATATATATATATATATATATAT
>AWOL01S0022392.1:11417-29276 GCA_000715115.1 Nicotiana otophora | reverse complement strand
CGAGCATGATATGCGCAGCTATTATCCACACTTATTCACCAGCTTAGGTACTTTTTCTAACTCCATTCGAGGATGAACGTTTGTTTTAGAGGTGGAGAATGTGATGACCCAAAATGTCATCTTTAAATTTAATAATTAATTTTGTATTCTAAGACCTCAAAAAGCACTATTTATCATTCCTCGACTTGCGTGCGCAGTCCGTAAAATTTTTCGAAAAGTTTTCAGGTGAAAAATGAATTAAAATGTGAATTAGAGCTTTAAAACTCAACTTAGTTGACTTTGGTCAATATTTTGAGCAAACGGACTCAGATCACTATTTTGACAGTTCCAATAGGTCCGTATCGTGATTTGGGACTTAGGCGTATGTCCGGAATAAAATTCCGAGGTCCCTAGCCCGGGATGTAGAATTTTGATGAAAAATTAAAAGTTTAAGTTCAAATAGTGACCGGATGTCAAATTATATGCAAACGACCCCGAAATAGAATTTTGATGATTCCAACAACTCCGTATGGTGATTTTGGACTTAGGAGCATGATCGAAATTTTATTTGAAAGTCCATAGTGGAATTAGGCTTGAAATGCCAAAAGTTGAATTTTTGGGAAGTTTGACCGGGGGTTGACTTTTTGATATCGAGGTCGGAATCCGATTCTGGAAATTAGAATAGGTCTGTTATGTTATTTATGACTTGTGTGCAAAATTTGAAGTCATTCCGAATTGATTTGATGTGTTTCGGCACAAGATATAGAATTTGAAAGTTCAAAGTTCATAGATTTTGATTTGAGGTGCGATTTATCGTTTTGATATTTTTTGATGTAATTTGAAGCCTCGACTAAGTTCGTATTGTATTTTGGGACATGTTGGAATAATTGGTTAAGGTCCCGAGGGTCTCGGGAGGATTTCTGAAGGTAAACGAAATGGATTTCGGACAAAGAGGGTTGCTGAAAATTTGCAGAAATTTCCGGTGCGTGGAGCCAACTTTGGAAGCTTATATCTCGTGATTCATGAGGAATCAGAAAATTTTTAAAATATAAAATTGTAGTTGTTTTATTCTAGTTTTCAGAAAGTTAAACCATTCATTATTTGAACATTTGTACAGAAAGTTATGATAGATTGAATGAAGGCTTGTAGAGCAGTTTCGTCAGAAAGTCTGATGCGTGGAGCTAACTTTGGAAGCTTATATCTCGCAATTCATAAGGAATCGGAAAATTTGCAAAACATGAAAGTTGTAGTCGTTTGATTCTAATTTCCCGAAAGTTAAACCATTCATCATTTGGACATTTATACATAAAGTTATGATCGATTGAAGGAAGGCTAGTAGAGCAGTTTCTGGTGGATTTTTAGTGACGGAAAATGGACTTTTAGTGACGGATGGGCAGAAACTTAAGGACCAAAATTGGTCATTTCCTTCATTTCGTTTTAGATTTTTTTGGAGCATGGTTCTTGGGCGATTTTTGAGCGATTTTCATGGAAAAATCTTGGGGTAAGTGTTCCTTATCCTATATTGTTTATATTTCATGATTCCATACTCATTTACATCATGAATCCGTGAATTTATGGAAGAAAAATCAAGATTTTTGCAAAATTTTCCAAAAAATGAAAATTTAAGATTTGGAGGTCGAGTTGTTATCGGAATTTGATAAAATTAGTATGGGTGGACTCGTAATTGAATGAGTTATCAAATTTTATAAGTTTCGCCGGATTCCGAGACGTGGGTCCCACGGACAAATTTTGTGCTAATTTCGAATTTTATTGAAAAATATAATATTTTCTTATGAAATTGATTACTATAATTTTTGTTGAATGTATCGAATTAATTATGACTAGATACGAATTGATCGGAGTCGAAAAATCGAAAAAACAGCATAATACTTGGTTAAATTCTCCTAGAATTGATAATTGTAATGTGTAAAAAGTCGTGTACACGAGGTGACGAGTGTGTACACGGGCTAAATGTAAAAAATTATATTTTAAATTGTGTAGATCATTGTTGCGCATTAATTAAATTATTTTTTTTTGTTATATTCTTCATTATTGATTTAATATTTATATTTTTAAATTTGCTTGACCTTTTTCTGCTAATTATTTTATCTGTTTAGTTGGAACTTGGTTTCTTTTATTCTGTGCATTATTTGAAGGTTGATTTTCTTTAAATTAAATATTATTAATATGAAGTATTTGACATTTTTAAACTTGATATAGAAGCAACGTATTAAAGATTTTGAAATATTATTTTCCTGAATTATTTACTCCTGAAATATTTTTGTAAGATTTTTATACTCAATGTGATGGAGTAGTGAGTTCTTTATTGTGAAAAAAAATATTATTGTTGAATTATTTTGACATGAGCCGTGAGCTCTTTATTGTGGAAAAATATTGTTGTTGAATTATTTTTGGCAAGTTAAATTATTGGAGCACTTGAGGTGCAAATTATAATATATTGTGATATTGATACGCATGCGGTGGTATAAGGTCTGGGTATTGAAACGCATGCGGTGAGATAAGAGTGGCTTGATACGCGTGGCTAGTAGGGGGAACTACTAGAAGTCATACGGTGTGATAAGGATGGCTAAAACGCGGGATGGTATTTCGGAAAAAATATTTTCTTTCAAATAAATTGTGAAGGCTTCCACGGTGAGATAAGGAAATGAGATATTGTGAATTTGTTTATGATTTGGGACTACGAGGCGGTACCTCTTGCCCTTCTTGATATTGATTTATGGCCGCAGTTGCCTTTGATTATTATGTAATTTTCTTAAAGTTGAAAAGAATTCTGTTTTGTTTCCACGAGGTATTTATTTGCCATTATTTGATGTAATTAAATGTGACATACTAATTGATTCATTTTCATTGTCATTTTATCTTATAATATTATTTAAACATTTTACCATGCCATTATTTATTCTCCGGTAGGGCCTGACCTGACCTCGTCACTACTCTACCGAGGTTAGGCTTGGCACTTACTAGGTATCGCTGTGGTGTACTCATACTACGCTTCTGCACATCTTTTTGTGCAGATCCTGGTACATCTTATCAGACCACGCATCAGTAAACTAGCTGTACAAGGAGACTTCGAGGTATATCTATCAACGCCCGCAGACTCCGGAGTCCCCTTCTATTCTTGTTATGTTGCTTCCTTATTTTCTTTAGACTTTGTTATATGGTTTTTGGTTGAAGAATATAGAGAAGATAAAATTGAACAAAGTAAAGATTTATTTTTTAATTATAAAGATTTTAACACTAAATTTTCTTTATATTTATTTTTAACAAATTGACTAGTTTTCATATAAAAGTGGTAAAGTTTCCATATTTAGGTGTCTGCAGGTCACCTAAACTGTTCAATTGTTAGCTTTTGCCGTATGCACCAATTACTTTCAAATATTTCTATTGGTCACCGCTAACTACCAGGTTAAGTCATCCCCAAATTTTAATCTAAAGGGCCAATATTCAAAATTAAGCTTTTCTTTTTCTTTCTATATTTCTCTGCTTGCCCCTTCCTTGCCCTCAAGAGACAAATAATCTTTTCATTTTAGGGTGAATAAGACATAATTTTGGTTCTTAAGAGCTACAAGAAATAAAGACAAGCTATGTTGTTATGAATTGATTGTACCATCTACTTTTCAGCTCGAATTGTTCGTGCCCGTATCTATGTGTGTATAATAAAATGACACAAAATTTCAAGTTCCATAAATTCTAAATACTAAACCGTCTTATGGGAGAATCAAAAGTCGAACTTAAGACCACTAATTGGATGGAAAAATGGAATGAGTTGGGCCAAATCTTGCATTTTGTTTTGTTTTTTCGCTATAGTTCATATTGTTACCTTCAAAAATTGCCAAAACTTAAAATATGAAAAAGGAATGATTACGACAAGAACAGAAACAAAAATGAATGAAAAGAATAATTACTAGTACTATCATTCATCTATAAAATTCTTTTCATTTACTGAAACATCAAAATTTCAGATGCGATGCCATTTGGTTAACTCAAGGCCAATGCTATAACTTTCGGCAATAAAAGAACATATCGAAAAGACCACCAAAACCAAGCCAAAAGGACGTTTGTGTTCTTATTCGCTCCTTTTCTGGTTTATTTTCCTAATTCTTTCTTCTTCTAATCACTAAGTAGTGGTGTCAAAATCGTCAAAAAAATTTAGTTATACACTCATATTATCGATTAAAAATGTGTTGGATAATTAACTTTTTAAAAACGAGTCCAAATATGAATAAGAACCATATTATTTATTTAGAAAATGGACAAATAATGAGTTTAACTTTTATATTTGTAAAGCCTCAAATTGAGACACTAAGAATTCTCCCAAAAGTGATCATATTCAAGAAGTCATGGGCAGTATACTTATTCATATTATTCACACGTTAACCCATTTTTTATCTATATTAAATATAGGTCGGGTCGGATAATTTATCCGTTTTTGTATTATCCATTTCTAACCCGACTCATATCCAATATGACCCACCCGTTTGCCACCCCTAATCACAAGGATGAAGAAAAATATAAATCACTCTTGTATGGAGCACTTCCTCCTTTAAATGTGCCTTACACAGTACAAATTTAAATTAGTGGGACCTTCAATATAGGTTATCAGACAGGAGGAAAACCGAAAAAAACACCCGTGTAAACGAAAAGAATATTGAGTACAGATCAGCCTTTTGGAACCTAATTGTTTAGTCGAAAGGAACGTGAAGCATAATAGAGATTTCAGAAAATCTTTATGCTAAGTCCACATGCAAAAAAATATTCACAGCATGTAATGAATATCAGTATTTATTCATTATTCCCAATCTAATAAAAAAAATCACCATCGCATCCAATCCCCAGAAGGATTGGTGTAACCCCAAATGAATAAGCCTTTTTCCCAAACCCTCCTTCACTTCCACATCCTCCACTAACCCCAAATCTAACTTTTTGGGATTTGGAATCCTCCGCTCTCCAAGATAAAATATACTATTAACTCATGTTGTTGGGAACTTAAAGAAAGGATAAGCATATACCTAAGGGTAGAATAAGCATATAACATCCAAGCATGTGGTTTAACGATCAACGAAAAAAGTACAAGCAGACACAGGAGACTAGAGTTCATCACAACAGAGAACATTTCTTTCTATTTGACTAAACATTGGGCGACTTCGTTCCATCTGACTAACTAGAGTTCATCACAACAGAGAACATTTCTTTCTATTTGACTAAACATTGGGCGACTTCGTTCCATCTGACTAAACATTGGTGGACGAAGTCACCCGTACCTATGCCATGTGAGAATCATGGAGGTGCAACAAGCTAAGCTAAACGCCACTACTTTATATGAGGTGCGAGTAAACTAGCCTGTACATTACTGTTATAAGCAAAAAGGACAGAATACACGTGTCAGGTAAAGGAATATGGAATTCTAATTCCAATTACTCTGAACAAGCATGTTACATCAAAAACTAATCAGATAGCCTTCTTATCTACCTTTACACAGTACCTTCTTGCACTAACATTATTCCAAGCCACAACATCAGAATTCAGAATAACTAATTTGCATATCATATTTCTTTTCCCACCCCAAAAAAGGGTGGACCAAAAATTCAAAACCTTTTATCAGCATTCATCTGAAATAACTTCATGTCAATAGAGATTTGTCACAAAAATGAAAATTGCTTTTAGTACACTGAAATATCCTTATAATTAAAGAAATCAAGGTAAAAAATTTCTTTAGTAAGTCTACATTCAGTAATGTTGGAGAAAATCACCTAGACCCAATTTTATATTACCTGCTTTAAATAATAAATTCAAATTATAAAGTTAATTTCTTCAATAGTATGGAACTTCTTTCACTGCTTGCTGGCTTCATCTCTGCTTACAGTTGCCTTGCTCCCAAGCCAACATGAAGTGAATACAAGAACAAAAACCAGTTGATATTTACCAAAACCTTATGCTTTGAGGCGTCAAGGATCGGTAAATGGAAAATGGAGGATGTTTTTACTGAGGTATTAGCTGATCAAGCTTCATTTGCTCCATCCATGCGCCCAGTTGATCAAATTGTCCAATCTGGGAACTCGATGTTGAGGCTTCTCTGATATCTGCACCAGCACTTGTAACGCCTGATACACGAGATGCAGACTTGTCCTTAACTTCCTGTGGTGATTCTTTGACAAGAGATTGAACCCATGATAGATCAGGCTCCTCTCCACTGTTGGCAAGTTCAAATGATGATGATCTCCTTAGCCTACCAAACTCCTCAGTATTGACAGCCCAGTCTGGCTTTCCCGTAGCTGTACCCCAGTTCGACCAAGTATCTGCTGGAGAGCCAACAATGGCAGAGGCACTGGAGCCAAGATCACGTGAGCTGAGACTCCTAAAATGCTGCTGCTTGTCACTCTGAGCAAGTATTGAGGCACGGGAACTCATTGGTGAGATTGGTTCCATCCCTCGGGGAGACATATTCCGCAGTGGCGGAACTCCAAAAGAGCCCTGCAATAGAGGACTTTCAACAGTTTTTGGTGAAAATCTTGTATTAATTGGGGATAACGTCGCCTGCTGCTGCTGGAATTGATTGAAACCTATAGACTTGTGGGTAGGGGAAAAAACAGCTTGAGTTAATGAGTGATCGGAATATCTAGGAGATGAACTATCAGCGGAGAATGAATCCTCGAGATTAGAAGGGGTTAAGGTCCTAGGACGAACTGAATGGCTAAAAGAATTAGCATTCATGCTGGAGTGGGATAGGCAAGACAATTCATACAGTAGCTGCTTTTGTTGCACATCAAAATCTGACAACATAGTCAGATCTTCGGCAGGGATGTCTCTTGCATTGAGTGATGATCGCAAGCGACTGGACTGAAGATTGCTGCCAGGAAGATGCAACGCTGGTACATTTTGTTGGGGCCAACCAATGTTGGAAATGCCATTAGCCGAGGGAGACATTGGAGGGGTGAAATGTGATGGGGGCATAACAGAGACTGAGGAAGGAGAACCTGGTATGAGGCCCATGGCAGCGGCGAAATCTAAGGCATTGGCAGCAGAAGCATTTGATCGAGGTGAAGGAACAGCAGAACCAGCAGAGACATACAGTGGCCTGAGTTCCTCCTGCGTGTGGGCAAAGAAACAAACTCTTCTATCGCAGTTTGTACCATCTTTGCAAAGCCGAGTTCGATATTGAGCAGGATGCAACCAACACTCAAAAACCCCGTGAGCATATTCACACATATCTCCTCGTCGACAAGCTCCCTTGCGAAACTCAGGGCAAGGTACACAGCTGTAGTGGTACTTTCTTGGATCTCTTCTTCGAGCGTTTTCACCTGGATGGACAAATGGACATTCAGTCCAATCATGGGAGTATGCGCGAGAGCAAGGCTTGATCTTAAATGAGAACATCCTGAATTCATCTGTGGAGTAGATGCTGTTTTTTATGTCAGGCATGGAGGGATCAACAGGGTATTCTTTCTTCTCTGAAGTAAAAGGCACAGGGAGATCACTAGATTTTGCACTCCTCGGGGAAGAAGTTGTGTCTGAAGCAGAAGATGGTGATCTATTTCCAGGAGAAGGCGAAAGTGGTGGAGAATTTGAGCTTGAAGTGGCCATAGACACCCTTAGGTTACAGTCTTCGGTAGCATCAGTCTTGAGCAGATTTTCGAGGCAAGATTTCATGGTGTTAAACTTGGGAGAAATAACTATAACATCAAGAGGGCGATGGCCATTGGTATTTTTTATGTTTGGGTCAGCACCAGCTTGAACAAGAAGTTTGATGGCATCAACAGCATTCAAAGATCCACCGGAGGCAGCACAATGAAGGGCAGTGCTATTATCACGGCCACAAGAATGATTTACATCAACTCCAGGTAGAGAAAGAATCAGTTTTAAAACATCAACACTACCATACATAGCAGCAACCATCAAAGGAGTTCTATGCTCGAGAACCATTTGCTTTGAGCCCTTTTGGCGCCCATACCACAGTCCAACCTCATGAATACCAGATATATCACGCTCCATCAAACTTTTAAATGCCTCTATATCGTTGTTGGCTGCAAATTCAAGCAAGCTAGCAAAAGTATCTTCAGTTTCAACAGTCAGATGATTCATGTTCATGTTTGTAGTACAACAAATACCAAAGCTAATGGTGTAACAAGATAATAATCTCTTTTCTAACAGCTACTCTCGAGTGTATACTCTCATCTCATAATCCAACTGAAAGAGAAGAAAATCTCGAATTAGTATCAGAACACAACAAATCAGGCAAAATCTATCACTGCAAAATCTGCAGCTGCTCAAAGAAGTCAATCTTCTGTGACAAATGATAAGAACTCAAATTCAATGGCACGTTCAGGAAGCAGTTGATTATTGACAGATTTTGAGAAGCAGTTGATTATTGACAGATTTTGACTAAGTACTGTACAAATTAGATCATATGGACAAACCAAGAGTACTCTTTATCACTAAAACACAATTCACCACACTGAGAAGATAGAAAAAGGAATGAGCTTTGAAACCTACCTTCTGACTCTTAAAGAAAAAGGAAAGGCACATATCAAAGAGACTGATGGGAACAAATACTAATATTCTCAACCAAGATGGGAAAATAGAAAAGAAAAAAAAATAGAAAAACTCTATCTTGACTAGGATTAAATTCACATACTACTTTTGTAAATTTAAATTCTCATTTTTTTCAAAATAAAATGACAGATACTACATTAGAACAAGATGCTTTAAAAAATAAAGTTGAAGGAAATAAATTGAGTCAACAACAAAGACTGGTGCAGTGAGAAACAGGAAGAGTAGCTAAGAAAAGAATCTCCCAAAGATTAACAAAATCTTTCCAACTAAAAACAGGGACAAAAAGAAAAGGTAAAATAGCGTAGACCATCGACCAAAACCATTGTCCAAACTCCAAAAACCCATCACACCCATTTATTCACCCTTTTTATAATTAAGAACATTAACATAAATTTCATATCTAGTAGCTTTGGCACAGGAAGTACATAAATATTTACAATGATATATTAAACACATGGGAAATTAAATTTGGAAGCATTTCTCACCAAAATTTGAGGTAATAAGAGCAAAGTGTATCCCTAGCAGCAGATCCCTACACTTACCAGTTCATCACTACATATATATATATATATATATATATGGGCTATATATAGAGAGAAGGAGAAGTGGGCAAGAATTGATTTTTAGAGATCTAGAGAGAGAAAGTTGTGAGAACCCAAGAAGAGGAGAGCTGCTGCTGCTGCTGCTGCTGCTACTTCTTCCTCTCTTTTCTTCGCCATTTCCTATGCGCTCTCTCTTTCTCCCTTGCTTGCTTTTTCTCTCTTTTAGTCAGTCATTATTACTATTATTAGAGGGCTTATTAGTAATTATACGAATAGCAATACTCTATTAAGAGTAATGCGCTCTCTCTGTGTGTGTCGCTTTATCTTTTGGGTTGAAATGAACGCCTGTCCAATGAAACCATCTTATATAGTAGTGAGCACATTTGCAACATAGAATAAATAAAATAATATGGTCTCACAGCAAAATAAATTTACTAGTCTAATAGTATTCCCGAAAGTTTTTATGCGAGTTCATTTTTCATCATGTCTTTCTCCTTTCAATATTCGTATTATGATTCAATTAAGGGACACGTGGAACGCAAGATACGGGATGGCTAAAGACCGAAGGCAACTACCTGTTATAAGGAATTTGATATTTATGTTCATCGTTATATCTTCATCAATGTCCCTCATAATTGACATTATTAAAGAAGGGCAAGACCCTTGGACCTTTTTCATAACTATAAATAGTGGGTTCAGTTATCATTGTAAGGGACACGAATTTTTCTGGCAAACATATGTTATACTCTATACAAAGCTCAATCCAATCTTATCTTCTTATTTCTTGATTTTCTTTGTTGTTGTGCCCGGAAACTCTGTTTCCGGAATCATTGCTTCTACTGCTTCGTCTATAACCTAAAGCTAAGTATTGTGCAATTCTTCGATTATTTATTTATTTCAGGATCAAATTAATTCACTTATCTAGAAACCACGTATAAATTCAAATGTACCATTTTACGGGTAAACAGTTTGGCGCCCACCGTTGGGACTAGATAGTCGTGTAAATAAATTGACCCTTGCCTTTTTTTACTAACATGTTTTAATTGTTTTTGTCTTAGAAAAGATTATAAGACATGGCAGATAACACTGTTAACGCCATGCGCAACCTCGAGATTCGAGGGGATCAGCTTCATTCCGAGGATTCAATCAGTGACACCCAAAATGAGGGAAATGACGCTACACCAGTGCATGACATGCAGTATCCTCAACATGTTCGGGGGACCACTCTCGAAGACGCCTATAAGTAGCATGTCGTCGACGCGGTAAGAGTCTTGCAAGAGCAACATGCGATCATTCTAGGCCACCTTACGCGACATGATAAAGTTATGACGGAGTTAAAGCAAGCATTGTCGGGAGCTTCAAAAAATGCAAAGAGACGAGATCCAATTACTCTGAGGGTTCCAACGAATCAAACAACGTGAAAGATCGACAACAACACTCCCAGGGGTGAAATTGGCTCCGATGGGGCAGGGGGAATGGGTTCGGCCTCAACAACGAGAATGATCCTTTGAAGATTGAACTTTTATGATTCATGAGGGAAGTGAACGCCCACATAGACCAGATCCCGGGCGCGTCACAGGTGCTGAAAGGTCCGGACTCGAAAAAATATACTCAATTGCCGTACAAGCCAAGTGCAGCACAAGAGTTAGTCCCGAAACGGTTTAAAATTCCTGAAGAGCCAAAGTATGACGAAACATCAGACTCCCAGGAACATATTACCACCTACACAACGGCGATAAAGGGAAATGATTTAGCCCCGCACGAAATTGAATCTGTGATGCTGAAGAAATTTGGAGAAACCCTCATGATGGGTGCCTGGACATGGTATTCGCTGTTACCCGAGCATTCCATAGATTCCTTTGAAATGCTTGCAGATTCTTTCATCAAGGCTCATGTCGGGGCAAGAAAAGTACAGGTCTGAAAGGCCGACATATTCTGAATTGCACAAGGAGAGTCCGAGCTGCTACGAGAGTTTGTTACCTGATTCCAGAGGGAGAGATGTTGCTCTCAGTTGTCTCGGATGAATGGGCGGCTGAAGCGTTCACCATGGGATTGAATCCGATGAGTTCAGATGCTTCCCAAAAATTGAAGGAAAGCCTACTCGAGTTTTAAGCAACGACATGGGCGGATGTCTATAACCGGTACGAATCAAAAATAAGGATCGAAGATGATCAGGTTGGTTTTTTGTTGTCGACCAAAGGACGAGAAAAGAACAGGGAAAAATCAATGGATGATTATGACGCGGACAGTCGGACTTTGAGGGGCCGATTTTTGCCCTACGAACGAACTGGAGGATACGGTAGAGATTTCTGGACAACGGACAGGTTCACCATTGACAAGAGGACTGGTCGCGGTCAGAACAATCGATCACTGCACGATAAAGAAGTGGCAGGATCGTTGGATCCTTCTTACCCCAAATTATCAGAATACAACTTCAACGTCAGTATAGTGGAGTTGGTATCGGCCATGAGAAACATCAAAGAAGCATGGTTCCCAAACCCGATGAGATCTGATTCCAGCCAGAGGGATCCCAACTTGTGGTGTGAATACCACAGGACGAATGGCCACCGGACAGGGGACTGTCGATATCTCTGGGAAGAAGTGGCAACACAATTAAAGAATGGTCACCTCAGAGAATTCTTGAGTGACTGACCTAAGAACAATTACGGTCGTAACCGAGACAACACGAAACCTTCGAAAGCATGAGAAAATCCCCCACGTTAAACAATCAACATGATCTTCGGAGGGAACGAGATTAATGGGGTCACCTTTTCAATAGCAAAGAATACGAAAGTATCAATAACGCATAGCAAAAGGCTTCGGGAAGACGATATCACTTTTACGGAGGAGGACGCAGACGAATTGTTGCTACCACACAACGACGCACTGGTAATTTCTTAAAATGTGCTAGATTTTAAAATTAAACGTGTTCTAGTGGATCCAGGGATTTCGGCTAATATCATACAATGAAGGGTATTGGATCAAGCTAAACTCACCGGAACCAATATTCCGACCACAAAGCTCCTCGCTGGATTCAACCTCGCAAGTGTGACAACTCGGGAAGAAATTTTATTACTCACAAATGCTAAAGGAGTAATGAAAACAACTATTTTTCAAGTGGTAGATGGTGATATGGGATACAATATTATTCTGGGAAGGTCATGGTTGCACGAGATGAAAGTTGTACCATCAACATATCATCAATTGCTGAAATTTCCAACGCCCGAGGGAATTAAGCAGATAAGCGGTGATCAACCGGAGGCAAGGGAGATGAATGCAATTTGGGTCTCCAGTAGCAAAGGAAAGTAACACATGACATAGAAATTACATGGATCGGCACCTACTCCTGAACTAGATGAAGTTAGCCAGGCGTCGGAAAATTATCAGGTGCCGAGGTATTTTCAAGTTCCAGAAGAGACTGATGCAACGAAGTCCACAGCGGAAGAGCTGGAGCAAGTGGCATTGTTCGAAAAATTCTTAGAAAGGAAATTCCACTTGGGGACAGGACTGCACCCAAAACTCATGTCCGATCTTATTAAATTCCTTAAATCTAACGCCGACTATTTTGCATGGTCGCATGAAGTATGAGAGGCATCCCGATAGATCTACTCGTACACAAGTTAAGCTTGGATCCTAACATACCTCCGGTAAGACAAAAGAAGCGCCCGATCGTCGAGGCCAGGAATAAATTCGTCAAAGAAGAGGTAACCCACTTACTTAATATCGGTTCGATCCGAGAGGTAAGATATCTATACTGGCAAGCTAATGCAGTAGTAGTTCCTAAGAAAAACAATAAGTTTCACATGTGTGTAAATTATAAAGATCTTAACAAGGTGTGCCTGAAAGACTCGTTTCCGCTGCCAAACATCGATCAAATGATTGATGCCACGGCCGGGCACGAATTAATGAGTTTCCTCAATGCTTATTTTGGGTACAACCAAATTAAGATGAACCAAGAAGATCAGGAAAAAACTTTATTTATAACGAATTTTTGTATATATTATTACAATGTGTTGCCCTTCGGATTGAAAAACGCCGGAGCCACTTATCAGCGGTTCATGAACAAGATGTTTGAAAATAAAATAGGAAAAACTATGAAAGTTTATACAGATGATATGCTCATTAAGTCTTCAAATGGAGGTGATCATTTTAAACATCTACAAAAAAACTTTCGACATCCTAAGAAAGCTTAATATGAAACTTAATCCCGTGAAATGCACGTTTGGGGTCAGCTCTGGTAAGTTTCTGGGATTTCTGATATCCCAAAGGGGGATTGAGGTAAACCCCGATATGATCAAGGCCATAGAAAATATCTCGGACCAACTATCAAATGTGAAGGAAGTCCAAAGGCTTACGGGGAGATTGGAGGCTTTGAGTAGATTCATTTCTCGGTCATCAGAAAAGTGTTATCATTTCTTCGCACTGCTCAAAAAGAAAAATAGTTTCGAATAGACCCCAGAGTACCAGCAGGCTTTGAGGGATTTAAATAAGTACTTTTCAAGACCTCCATTGCTTTCAAAACCAAAAGAAGGGGAAACATTGTTAGTTTACCTCGTGGTCTCGAAAGTTGCAGTAAGTGCGGTTTTAGTCTGAGAGGACGAAGGTATGCAATCTCCCATTTATAATGTTAGTAAAATTTTAACGGGAGCAGAAACTCATTACCCACATTTGGAAAAACTAGACTTAGCTATCGTAGTCGCTGCTTGGAAGTTGAGGCTCTACTTCCAAAGATTAAAGACTTGCATAAATATTCTGATGAGAAGAAGACTCAAACAATACTTTAGCAAAAGATGTTTTTATTTTCAAAAACATGTCAAAATGGCACAGGTACGAGAATTGAAAAAAGAAAAGAAAAGTTATTCTCCGGAACCAGGAGGGAGAGAAGTGTCCGCGCCTCGGGGATTAGTAGACGGACCCATCGATGGCTCAACATTTTCACCAGTTTGGCCTTCAGCATCATCATCCTCTGATTCTTCTTCAGTTCCCGAAAACTCTGAACCAGAACCAGAAGGACCCGGTGCATCAGACCTCGCTGGGAGTTCACTTTTAACAACTAACTCAAGCTCGCGAGCCTTAGCAATTTCGGCATCAAAATCAATGACACCAGCTTTGGCCTCTTCCAAGGTTTTTCTCCTCATTCTCTACATGGCGTAAGTTTTCTCAACAACGAGGGAAGCCGCTCGGTGCTTGAGTTCTTCTTTGAGTTGGGTTACCTCAGCAGAAAGGTTTTCCCGGGCGGACCTAGCAGATTTAAGGCTAACATCAAGGTCACAGACAGTTGAACTGAAAGCCTATTATGCTCGATAGTTTTCCTGTACTTATCTTTCAGCTGGGCGTGGTTTGCCCCCATAGTAGCAAGCTCTTCAATTTTGGAGTTCAAGGCTGCCTCTAAGTTAATCATGCTTTCAGTGGAGGCAACCTCATGTTCGGTTACAGCAAGAACGATGTTATGGACTTCAACCCATTTGGCCCTTGCTTCGTCAAATCTAAACCTAAGCGGGCCAATTTCTTGGCTAAGAGTTACCACTTCTTGCTCACTTTACCGCAAACGAGCTTCCAATACAACAGCCTCAACGGCTTTGGCTCCCAATTCCGAAAGGCGAGCGACATGTTACTTCTACTCTGCCAAAAGCTGATCCCGTGCGGAGGTAATCTCTTCTTTTTCAAGAATCAACCTATGAAGGCCCTAGGAAGCAAGAAAGTTGGCCTACAAAGTAAGAATGGTAAAATTCAGGATAGGTTCACACTCAAAATAGAAGAAGTAATAAAGGAAGAAAGTAACGTAGCGTTGCGACGTTGTTCAACAAACACTCTCCCGAGAGTTCCTGAATCTTTTCCCAGTCTTTCTCTGAAGTCAAAGGCTTCAGATAATTATCAAGCTCTACCGGCCGGGATAGCAAGTTGCATCCGGTAGAGACCGAAACAGTAACGTTCCTCCTCCTTCGTGAATCTTCAGAAGGAGCAACATAATTTTGCCCTAAATTCCAATGAACTGTGGACTGTGGAAGAGGAATACCTTTTTTATGGTTAAGTACGACTGGTGGAGGTGATGTAGCAATTGCTAGTAGAAGAGTGGATGAAGATGGAAGCGGTGTAGTAGTTGCTGGTGTTGGTGAAGATGGATATGAAGCTAATGGAGTTGAAGAGTGAGAAGTAGCTGCATCAAATGGAATGTTGGTTGTTAGATACTCGCCAACAAAAGACAGCAAGGGCCTGGTACTCAGTCTCGCAGTACCGGACACAACAGTTGGGGCTCGAAAACGGGAGTTGACATTGTCTACCAAATCAAATTCTCCCGAAAGTGTTGAGGCATCATCCTCGGTTGGTGTAACTCTCTCAACAGGTTGAGCATCCTGTTGAGATGGGTTCGTCGTCTCTTATGTAAAGAAGCTCCCTCATCACTAGCTTCTATATCATTGTCGATTGTCACGGTGTCTATGGCCGGCCCAAAAGGAGGGCCAGTCACCATCGCTACCAGAGATGACTCGGGGGCATCGGTCCTCGCCCTTTTATTCTTTTTCCAGGCTACAAAGGACCATCTTCTCTTTGATTGTTTGTCTTCCAGTCGAGGACTCCATAAAGAGACATTTGCTCTCTAAGTAGGCCCGGAGCCACCTATTTGAATAAGCGCCTCCTGAAGTAGCCTCGCTGCATCAGCAGGATCAATCAAGACATCCTCCTCGGGAACAACAACAGAGCCTGCGGGTAGACCTAATTTCATAGACAAGTTAGAAGGGATCAATCGAGTTCTTCACATGAAAAATTGAAACAAGATGAGTTTGACTTACCATGATTCTTGGCCTTCCACCCGTATTTAGGGGCCAATTCTTTCCACAAGCAAGTCTCGGGCGTTGTAACGTCCAAGTTCTTTTGTACCCACCGGTCCAAACCTTCAATAACCTGTGGGATCCATCGATTTGCTGAAACAAATGAAGGATGGAGGATCAATACGGCTATGGAAAATTATTTAGTAAAAGTAAATACTAAACAAAGAGCTTACGAGTGTGGTTCCAAGCGGCCAAAAAAGATGAAGTTGTTGCCGGAATGATGTCGTTGGTGACAACTATAACAAATCATTCCATCCACCCACGGTCGTTGTCATCATACATGCTAGACAACAAAGTATGGTGGCCACGCTTGCAATGGTTTATCATTCCCCCGCAAAAGATTTTGTGAGAATAGAGATTTATCATATAAGCAAAGGTCAGCTCCTCTCCAGTTTTCTGGCACAAACGCTGAAGGCAAGCAACTGTCCTCTACATAGAAGGGCTTACTTGTGCCAAACACACTTGGTAGCGAAGGCAAAACTCCTGGAGTCAAGCTCTCCGCTCAAAGAGAACGCACCCAAAGTAAAGAGATACGTGTAAACATATGCACAACTCTTTTTGGGTAGGGTGACTCACTCCGATAGATCAGGAGCAATAATTTCCAAGTCATGGCAGCGGTAGTCTTGCTTCACAGCAGGAATGCTCGAAGGACCTTTGAAAGAAGGATACCTACTAACAGCCCATGTACGAGAGTTATCAGAAGGGAATTTCTCTTCGAAGTCTTTTGTGGTAATAAGACTTCTAGGGATGATAGAGCCCACTATTGGAGGAGCATAATCCTCGGCCTTGTTCTTGTTTTTTGAAAAACCAGTACGTTTTGAGGAAGAAGCCATTGTATGAAAGAAGGAGAAGGTTTTTCGTTTAAAGAGAATTAGAGAAACGATGAAGAGCAAGATGCGAGTTAAATAAAGGAAGCTTGAAAGATTATGAAGTATAAAGGAGAAAGTTGATGCATATAAATAAAGGTTTTGGTAAAGGAGAAAGTTGATGCATATAAGTAAAGGTTTTGGCGGCTAAATTCATGGCCATGATTAACTCGATAATCGGCAAAAATTATGCTGAATCGTGGGATGACGCGTGTTTGGGGCATTAAATGCGGAGAGACATGCGTCTAATCAACCGTCAGAAGCCTTCATAGGTAATTATAGTAATTCTCGCCAAAAGACTGTTTCTACCAACTTCACGGTAACACAAAGTCATGTCACCGAAAAGCAGGGGGACTATCTGTATAGGATAAAATATACTATGACACATGGCCATCCGAGAAAGGGACACATGGAGCCCAAGACAGAGGGATGGCTAAAGATCGAAGGTAACTGTTTCGTTTGTCACCGAAAACAATAACACTCATAAATGTGTGATAAATGCTCTTCTCTCGGTAGAATTTAATAGAGAATATTTCATGGCATTAAGAGCAGTTACCCGTTATAAGGAATTTGACATTTATATTCACAGTTATATCTTCATCAATGCCCCACATAATGGACATTAAAGAAGGGCACGACCCAAGGACTTTCTTCATAGCTATAAATGGTGAATTCGGTTGTCATTGTAAGGGACATAAATTTTTCTCGCAAACTTATGTTATACTCTATACAAAGCTCAATCCAATATTATCTTCTTATTTCTTGATTTTCTTTGTTGTTGTGCCCGGCGACCCTGTTCCTGAAATCTTTGCTTCTGCTGCTTTGTCTATATCCTAAGGCTAAGTATTGTCAATTCTTTGATTATTTATTTATTTCAGGATCAAGTTAATTCACATATCTAGAAATTACGTATAAATTCAACTGTATCATTTTACAGGTAAACACGCATCTAGGTATAGGAGTAGGTTCACGTGAACCCATGCTCCTATTCCTAGATCATGTAAAATAATATTATACTTTTTCCTATATATATATATATATATATATATATATATATATTGGGTGAAAATGAGA
>AWOL01S0022391.1:0-17173 GCA_000715115.1 Nicotiana otophora | reverse complement strand
AAACCTCTCCAACCTACGCTGATCATCCTCAGGCATAGCAGGAACCACATAATCATGTGCAGCTGCAACTAGCTGGGCTGGTGGTGCCTCGGTGTCTGAAGTCTATGAACAACCTGCTCGGGTATCAGGGAGTCTGAGTGCCTCCCCCAGCCTGAGAAGTGGCTGCGGCCGTCGAGATAGAGACCATCTGAGTAAGGCCGGTACACGCTGTCAGAATCTGAGCCAGGGCCTCCTGAAGGCCTAGAATCACAATAGGCACAGGTGGTGCCTGAGGTGGTGCAACAACAACTAGAACCTGGTCCTCATCTGGTACAACTGGTGGATTTGCAGGTACTGCCCCAACTGCTGTACGGGCTGCACCTCTGCCCCTACCATGGCCTCTACCACGGCCTCGGCCTCTCACGGCCCTAGCTGGTGGTACTGGTAGCTGGCCCTCCTGACCGGTAGAACGAGTCCTCACCATTTGTGAGAGAATGAAACAACAGATGTTTAGTTACTAGAATCAACAGATTCGCACGACAAGAATTCAAGAATGTGGAATCTTCCTAAAGGTTCTGCAGCCTCTCGAAGATAAGTACAGACGTCTCTGTACCAATCCGCAAGACCCTACTAAACCCGCTCATGACTCGTGAGACCTATGTAACCTAGGCTCTGATACCAATCTGTCACGACCCAAACTAACCCCTGTCGTGATGGCGCCTATCGTGAAACTAGGCAAGCTGACTCATTTCCAAAACAAACCGATATTTTCATTTCAAAGATAATTTCAATGCTATTTAACATAAAAACCTTTGTAAAAGAGTTCAAATCAAAACAAAAGTGCGGAAAAGAAAAGCCCGACATCGAGGTGTCACTAATCATGAGCATCTACTATCATTTATCTGACAATATCAAGACTAACATAGTCTGAAATATAGCTAAATACAACTAAAGGAAGATAAGAGGGAGAAGAGCAGGGGTTGCGATCGCCAAGAAACTACCTTGCTATCCCCGAGAAAATATGCAACCAGAATAATCAACAACAACTACTGTGCCCAGCTACACTTGGATCTATACACAAGGTGCAGGGAGTAACGTGAGTATGCCAACTGAGTAAGTAACAACAATAAATAAAGACTCAGCAGTAGTGACGGGAAATAAAGCATATCAAGTTCATATCACAAAAATTCAGTAAAGTACAACATGCTTTAAAAATCAGTGTTTGAATCAAATCATCTCGTTTAAACCCGGTTCCAGTAAAAATCATTTAAAGGTATTTTTCAATAGTTTTTCAAACAAAAGCTCAATACAAAGGTGAGAAAAAATAATGAAATCATAAACAGGCCCTCGGGAAAAATATCACTCATATATAGCCCCTCGGGCAAACCTAACAGTCACTCATGCCTTTCGGGCATACCTCACAGTCACTGATGCCACTCAGGCATACCTCACAATCACTCATGTCACTCGGTCATAACTCACAATTACTCATGCCTCCCAGTCACTCAGCACTCGCATTCAGTAGGTACCTGCGCTCACTGGGGGTGTGTACAGACTCCGGAGGGGATCTTTCAGCCCAAGCGCTATATCAAGCCAAATCATGGCATAACTCACTCAAGCCCTCGGCCTATATCAAACATGCTACGGCGTGCAGTCCGATCCCATAAATATCCTCACAAATAAGGCCCTCGTCCTCACCCAGTCATAAACCTCTCAAGTCACTCGGGCATTTCAGTAAAAATAGGGCATTTGGCCCAAAACAACATTTATATGCATCAAAATAGAGTCATAAAACTGAGTTACGCAGTAAACAAGTATAACGATGACTGAGTATAGATTTTCAATCGAAACCATTGAGAGGATAGTAAGAAAAGGCCCCTAAGGGTCCAAACAGCACTTGGCACAAGGCCCAAACATGGCATTTAGACCAATTTACAGAAACTCTTTCTAAAACATATAAGTATCATATAATTTCCACAAAATATGCAACTTTACAGTTGCTACGAGATGGACCAAGTCACAATTCCAACAGTGCACGCCCACACGCCCGTCACCTAGCATGTGTGTCACCTCAAAATAGTAGAATGATACAAAAATCCGGGGTTTCATACCCTCAGGACTAGATTTACAATCGTTACTTACCTCAAACCGATCAAATCCCTACTCTGCGATGCTCTTTCCTCTCAACTTCGCCTCCAAGTGCTCCGAATCTATTCACAATCTGTACAATACCATCAATACACGCTAATGGAATGAATCCCACAAGAAAAGCTACACAATTAGACCAAAATCCAAAATTGGCTCAAACCTGCCCCCCGGGCCCACACCTCGAAATCCGACAAAATTTACAAAACTAGAATGTTCATTTATTCTCGAGTCCATACATATAAATTTTATCAAAATCCGACATCATTTGGTCCTTCAAATCCTTAAATTACTCTCCCAAAAATCCCAAGACCTAACCCCTCATTTTCACTAATTACATGATTAAAAATCACCATACATACGAGTATTAGGGCTCAAGCAACTTACCTCACTTATGGACCTTGAATCACCCTTCAACAATCACTTAAACGCCCAGACTCCGCACCTACGTTCCATTTCTGCATCTGCGTGTACTTACCTCATTGATGGACCTTGAATCACCCTTCAACAATCACTTAAACGCCCAGACTCTGCACCTGCGCTCCATTTCCGCATCTGCGACCACGCAGGTACGGAAAATACCTCGCACCTGCGGCTACTGCCTGACTTCCTCACTTCCTCTTCTGCGTCACCTATCTGCATCTATGGACTCGCAGATGCGACCTATCCTACGCACTTGCGGATCCAGCCTACCTCGACATTGTCCGCACCTGCGACCTCTTGTGCGCTTCTGCGGCCTCACGGGTGCGGGAACTTCATCGCATATGCGTCTTCTACCTAGCTCCTCCAACCTCGCATCTGCGACATCCCGCTCGCTTCTGCGGGCTCGCACCTGCGATGAGACATCCGCATGTGCGATTATGACAGCTGAGTTTCAACTTCAGCAATCCTCCAATATCCAAACTTGTTCCGTTAATCACCTGCAATCCCCCCGAGGCCCTCAGGACCTCAACCAAAACTACCAACAAGTAATATATCAACATACAAACTTAGTCGAACCTTTGAATCACTCAAAACAACATCAAATCACCAAATTACCCTCGAATTCAAGCCTAAGAACTTCTAAATATCTAAATTCGACATCCAATGCCGAAACCAATCAAACCACGTCCGAATGACCTCAAATTTTGCACACACGTCAGAAATGATACTACGAACCTACTCCAACTTCCGGAATTTCATTCCGACCTTGATATCAAATTTTCCACTGTCGACCAAAAATCACCAAATTTTTAATTTCGCCAATTCAATCCTAATTCTACCACGGACCTCCAAATCATATTTCGGACGCACTCTTAAGTCCAAAATCACCTAACGGAGCTAACAGAACCATCAAAATTTAAATCCGAGATCGTTTTCACACAAGTCAACATCCGGTTGACTTTTCCAACTTAAGATTCTAAATAAGAGACTAAGTGTCCCATTCCACTCCGAAACGACATCTGACCCGAACCAACTAACCTGGTATATCATAATATCGCTTAAGAGAATCAAGGAAACATAAATGGGGGAAACGGGGCTATAACTACCGAAACGACCGGTCTGGTCGTTACAATTGTTGGTCAAGGCGAAATCCTAGAAAAATGCTGATTTGGAAAATTAATTAGGCTATCTTTGGATCGATTGAGCCTTCTGTTATAACCCACCAAATGAAAAATATCCTTAGTGACCAAACTTTGAGCTTTAATATAAACTTTGTTTTTTCATTCAAACCTCATAACCCAAAGCCAAAAGAAAGAAAAGAAAATGCTTCATACAAACTCCATTTTGTAAAAAAAAAATGGTATTACCATTCTATTTTGTTATTTTTCCTAGACTTGGTAAAGATTATTGTAGGACAATAATCTATGAATAATGTATGATGGAAAATAATTTGTGTATCTATAAAGTTTCAAAAGGAAAAAATATATATGTATCTCAACCAAAAAAAAAAAAGAGGAAAAGGAGAAGAATATGTGTGTATATTCTTTTTATTTGCAATAGAAAGAGGGTTGTAACAAATTAAACCCTCGTAATAGTCTCTTACTCTTGTATAAATTCATCCAGTCTATAGAATCAAGTCAGAAAAAGTTAAGTCACTCTAAAAATATCCCTATATCCTACCAGCCCTTAGCCTAATATTACAAGCCAATAAAAGTCCTAAAAGATTCTAAAGTCAGCATTGATCTACATTAGTGGAGATTGACAAGAAAGACAAGCCTATGGTTTTATTGAAAATAAATAATTTTAATATTCTTAGTTTTGTAAAAGTGAAAAAGTTCTGATAAGGATGTTTGCAGAGTAAAAATGGAGGTTTATACCCTTAATTTGAAATACTAGGTGATATCCTTAATTTTTTGAAACGTTTGTGTGTGAAAAAGAAAAAAAAATATTTTTACCTCGATCTTCTAAATTCTTTCCTCGAGGACGAGTAAAAGTTTAAGTGTAGGAGAATTTGATAAGTGTATTTTACCTGATCTTAACCAAATAATTTTTCTCAGTCAAAGTGTAATATTATCATGTTTCTTCCATATTTTTAACTAAATTTTGCAGGAATGATTTTAGAAGAATTGTCGTACAAAGCAAGAGAAACTTCAAAAAAAATACTACAAAGAAGTAAAAGAGCAAGTTATGATAAAAAATAATAATTTGACAAAGAAAAATGAACACATAAATGACGTTGGACTTTGATGATGCACCAAATCCACACTTACCATGAAGACATCTCAACTTGTCGGGACAAATTGAAGAGTTACATGACAAATCTAGATTTACATGATAAAATCTCAATTTGCAAATGAGTAGTCAGATTTGCCATGACAAATCCAACTTACCGGCACCAAATCGAGAAGATCATCATAATTTTCTCTCTTATATAAGAAAGGATTTACCAATCAGAAAGGGCATGGCAGTAGAGAGAAAACTTAGAGCTAGAAGTCTGAATCCAAATTCTTAATAAGCTTCTATGTTTTATTTCTTTCACTAGTATCGAGTTATTTTTTTTTTAAAATCACAATAGTGGTTTAGTTGTTGGTTCTAAATAAATTCAAGTGTAGGAAATTTCTCTAGTTCCTGCTTTTAATTAAATAGGGGAAATTATTCTTCTTGAATATTTCTTTCTATTTTCTTATTTAATGGACAAGAATATTTTCATTGTTAGTACTAATTCCAGTATGCAGTAACTTTTCTTGTGTTGTGAGAAAGATGGATCTTAATATTTCTATATAATAGTAGATATTATTCCTCAAATTCACATGCTTGAGCGAAAATTTATTTAACTTTTATCTGCTTTTACAACTAGACGTTATTTAATTTATTAATATCTATCTATCTTGTACTACATATTAACTGTTTATTAATTATATAATCGAGAGAGGCGGAAGAAATAATATAGTTAAGTGTAGTATTGATAGATGATAATATTTATTCAGTAATATCTATCTCTTTTATGTTATAATTAATTTTACACTTATTTATAATCGAGAGAGACGAATAGTGTAATAATCAGTTATAATAAGTAAGGTAACCGAAATGGACTTACTAACAAGAGCATGTTTTAGTTCAATCATATATTTCTAGTTCTTTAGTACTACTATTTTGAAGATTAATTTGTGTAACCGAGAGGAGTGCAATTAATTATTCAACTTGAGTAATAATATATATTTGTAATCGCGAGAGGCATTTATACATTTTTGAGAAATAGAAATTGAGGAATAATAATTCTACCATATAATAGAAATATTAAGTGAAGTCAAGATCCCAACACCTCTTTATTATATTTGTGAAAAATAAAATATTTTCTATTGCTCTATTCATGCATTTTTAGTTAGTTAATTTACAACTTAACCCTTTCTGATTTTCTCAAATAGTAATTAAAACAAGAAACGTCTGTAGAATAAATAAACCAATCTCTATGGGTGTGACATCTTTCTATACTATTATTTGACAGAGTACGAGTTAGAATTTTATATATGCCAGAAACTCGTCAGGTGCTCAGTAAGTGTCATAGACTTTCTCTAACTTAAGTTCTTGGGACAAACTTTATAAAAATAATGCACTAATATTTGATATAAAATGATAAGAAATTTTATCAATTCATGAAGTTTATCATTTTAAATAACAACCAAATGAAACATAACCCACAATATAAACTTTTAAAACATTTACATCAATCCAAGATTTTTGATAAAATCATACAAAATCATTTCATTTGCTTTAAGTCATTGAAATCACTTTCGGCTCCTTAGGCCTAAACATAAGAAAATCACCCTTACCTTTCACTGGGAGTACTATACCATCACAGACATAAGAAGGTCACCTAGGTTATGTATCTAGCGGCAAGTATCATATACCATACTTGCTCAGGTCGTCTTATCGTAATGCTGTACAAATTGACTCGGCCATGCTAATAATAGCACAAAATAGTACCCTCTCGAGGGAGAGCACTCTGCCGTAGTGTCACGACCCAAAACCTAACGTGTCGAGATGGCGCCTATCGGTGGTACTAGGCAAGCCGACCTTCCCAAAAATACTTCCAAACTAAATATAAAAGTAAAGTAAAGCTTTCCATATCAGGAATTGTTCTCATAAAATCAAAGTTAAACTCAAATTGGAAACAAACTGCGGAAAACGAACCGCAAACATCGGGGTGTCACCAAGTCATGAGCGTTTAAGTATATAAAACCATTACAACCAATGTCTAAATATCAGTACAAACGGAAAGAAATGTGGAAGGAGTAACAAGGTCCTGCGGACGCTGGCAGCTACCTTGCAGTCTCCGAAACTCAAACAGGCCTGGACTCAACAGTCTCCGTGCGTAGACACACCTGGATCTACACATGTAGTGCAAGGTGTAGTATGAGTAAAACCAACTCAGTAAGTAACAACAATAAATAAGGAATTGAGAAGTAGTGACGAGCTATACAGAATAATTCAGCTGATAATTTTCACAGTTAAGAGTAAATATGAGTATAAGATCAGTTGCATAATTACCAATTCCTGCCAGACAATTATCATCTAAATACAGCAACAAAGTAAAATAGATGAAACCTCACAGACACTGTCACTCGAACCCTCAATAACTCGACACTCAACTCTCAGCCCTCAATGCACATGCTCAATAGGTACCTGTGCTCACTGGGGGTGTTCAAAGTCATGAGGGTCTCCTACAGCGCACACGCTATAATCCGCACGGACAACTCACGTGATGTACGGACAACTCACGTGCTATAATATCACATCAAGGCCCGCATGGACAACTCACGTGCCACCATATCACAGCAGAATCTGCACAGACAACTCACGTGCTAAAGTACAATACCTCACAAACAGGCCCTCGGCCTCACTCAGTCATGAACCTCTCTAGTCTCATAACTTTCAATAAAGAAAGGGAAAACAACCCAAATCAAAGTGTTATAATAGATCATCAGGGAAAATAGCAGAGACTGAGGTAAACATGTACAAGAATCACTATGACTGAATATAACTACCATGAGCAGGAATATAGCCTAAGCATGATTTCTAATATGAAAGACAGTCAAGTTCTAGTAGACAGGAATGCATATAAACACAAATAAAGGTTATTAGACTTCACAATCTCCCGGGACGGACCAAGTCTCAATCCCTCACGGTGTACACCCACACGCCCATCACCTAGCATGGGTGCCACCCCCAAACAGTCACATTATACCGAACTCCGGGTTTCATACCCTCAAAACCAGATTTAAAATCGTTACTTACCTCAACAACGTAGAAATTCTACTCCGAAATGCTCTTTCCTCTCGAACCGGCCTCTAAATGACCCGAATCTAGCCACAAGCAATAAAATACGATCAATATGCGCTAAAGGAATGAATCCCACAAGGAAAATACCAAATTATAGGCCAAATCCCGAAATTCACTCAAGCCCGGCCCCCGAGCCCACATCTCGAAATTCGACAAAAGTCAAAAAACCCGAAAGCCCATTCACTCACGAGTCTACCCATACTAAATTTATCAAAATACGACATCATTTGGTCCCTCAAGGAACTTACCTCTGTGAAAAACCCTTGAATCCCCTTCAAAATTTCACTCCAAAAGCTCCAAGGTCCGAATTGAAAATGGTGGAAATGAGAAAAAATCACGAAGTCCCCTTTTTATACCTTCTGCCTAGCAAACCGCACCTGCGGTCCCTTTTATGCTTCTGCGATACCGCACCTGCGGAATTTCCATTGCAGGTGCGGAACTCACTTAAAATCCTAGGTTCCGCATCTGCGGCCGAATCTCGCACCTGCGCATCCCTCTCCGTTTCTGCAGAAATCGACCAACTCCTCACTTCCGCATCTGCGACTCAGCCTCGCATCTGCGGGCTCGTAGATGCGACCACTCTTACGCACCTGCGGTTCCAGATCACGTCCTCTATGTTCGCATATGAGGCTCCCCAAGTGCACCTGCGACCTCAAACCTGCGGCTCCACCTCCGCAGGTGCGGAAAAACACCAGCAGCATCAGTTCAACTGCATTGCCAAATTCCAAACCTCCCGTTAGCCATCCGGAATCACCCCGAGCCCCTCGGGACCTCAACCAAACATAGAAACAAGTCATATATCAACATACGACTTAGTCGAGCCTTCGAATCACTCAAAACAACATCAAAACACCAAATTACTCTCGGATTCAAGCCTAAGAACTTCTAAACTTCCAAATTCGACAACCGATGCCGAAACCAACCAAACCACGTCCGAATGACCTCAAATTATACACACACGTCACAAATGACACCACGAACCTACTCCAACTTCCGGAAATCCATTCCGACCCCGATATCAAATTTTCCACTACCGATCGAAATTACCAAATTTCCAACTTTCGCCAATTCAAGTCTAATTCCACTACGGACCTCCAATTCACATTCCGGACGATCTCTTAAGTCCAAAATTACCTAACGAAGCTAATGGAACCATCAGAATTCAAACCCGAGACCGTTTACACATATGTCAACATACAGATGACTTTTCCAACTTAAGGTTCTAAATAAGAGACTAAGTGTCTCCATTCATTCTGAAACCACTCCGGACCCAAACCAACTAACCTAATATATCATAATATAGCTGAAAATCACAAAAGGAAGTAGAAATAGGGGAAAACGGGGCTATAAAGCTCGAAACGAGCGGCCGGGTTGTTACATCCTCCCCATCTTAAACAAACGTTCGTCCTCGAACGGGTGTGGGTCTAGAAACATACCTGGAGTCTCAAATAGGTGTGGATATCTGCTTCGCATCTCCCGCCCGGTCTCCCAGGTGGCCTCCTTCACAGGCTGACCTCTCTGCTGCACCTTCACCAAAGTTATGTCCTTTGACCTCAACTTCCAAACCTGCCGATCCAAAATGGCCACTAGCTCCGCATCATAAGTCATATCACCCTCCAACTGAACCGTGCTAAAGTCCAAAACATGGGACGTATCGCCAACATACTTTCGGATCATGGAAACATGAAACACTGGATGCACACTCGACAAGTTGGGTGGCAAGGCAAGCTTATAAGCCACCTCCCCTATCATCCGAAGCACCTCAAAATGCCCAATGAATCGGGGGATCAACTTGCCCCTCATCACAAACCTCATAACACCCTTCATGGGTGATACCTTCAGCAAAACCTTCTCCCCAACCATAAAAGACAACTCACGGACCTTCCTGTCCGCGTAGCTCTTTTGCCTAGACTGTGCCATGCGAAGCCGCTCCTGAATCAATTTCACCTTATCTAACACATCCTAGACCAAGTATGTACCCAAGAGCCTAGCCTCACCCAACTCAAACCATCCTACCAAAGATCTACACCTCCTCCCATATAAAGCATCGTACGGAGTTATCTGAATACTCGACTGGTAACTGTTGTTATATGTAAACTCTGCGAGCGGCAAGAACTGGTCCCATGAACCCCCAAAGTCAATGACACAAGCGCGCAACATGTCCTCTAATATTTGAATAGTGCACTCGGACTGCCCGTCCGTCTGAGGGTGAAATGTTATGCTCAACTCAACCTGAGTACCCAACTCAACCAGGGTGGATGGAATACCGCGAGTTTTGGGCATTTTCGAGAACTAACTCCCTGAGCCAATATACATTAGGCACACATATCCGACCCTGCATCCTCAGTACGTCGTCATCACCAATGGTCACATCCCTAGCATCACCTCGCTGAACCCTCTCCTGAAGAACAAGCAGGTGGGGGTCATCATACTGATGCTCCCTGATACTATCATAAAGAGAAGACCTGGAGACCACACAAGCCAATACCCGACTCGGCTCCAAAATATCCAATCTGACAAGCTGGCCTGCTAAGGCCTGAACATCCAATGCTAAGGGTCTCTCTGCTACTAGGAGATATGCTAAACTCCCAAAACTCTCCGCCCGGCGACTCAAAGCATCGACCACCACATTGGCCTTCCCCGGATGGTATAAAATAGTGATATCGTAGTCCTTAAGAAGCTCTAACCATCCCCGCTGATGCAAGTTAAGATCCTTCTGCTTAAACAGATGCTGCAAACTCTGGTGATCAGTATAGAACTCACAATGAACCCCATACAAATAATGATGCCAAATCTTCAAGGCGTGAACAATGGATGCTAACTCAAGATCATGAACATGATAGTTCTTCTCGTGGGTTTTCAAGTAGCGCGAGGCATAGGCAATGATCCTACCCTCCTGCATCAGAACACATCCAATACCTACCCTCGAGGCATCATAGTACACGGTGTAAGAGCCTGAAGCTGATGGCAGAACTAACACTGGAGCCGTGGTCCAAGCATTCTTGAGCTTTTGAAAGCTCTCCTCACACTCATCCGACCACCTGAATGGAGAACCCTTTTGAGTCAATTTGGTCAAGGGCGGTGCAATAGATGAAAATCCTTCAACAAAGCAATGGTAATTGCCCGCCAAACCGAGAAAGCTCCTAATCTCCGTGGCTGAGGACAGTCTAGGCCAACTGTACATTACCTTTATCTTCTTCGGATCCACCCGAATACCCTCACTGGACACCACGTGCCCCAAGAATGCTTCAGAACCAAGCCAGAACTCACACTTGGAGAACTTTGCATAAAGTTTCTCCTCCCTCAATCTCTGTAATACAATCCTCAAGTGCTGAGTATGCTCCTACTGGCTACGAGAGTACACTAGGATGTCATTAATGAATACAATAACGATTGAGTCCAAATAGGGCTGGAATACATTATTCATCAAATGCATGAACGATGCCGGGGCATTGGTTAGCCCAAAAGACATCACCAAGAACTCATAATGGCCATATCGGGTCCTAAAAGCTATCATAAGAATATCCGAATCCTAAATCTTCAGCTGGTGATAACCGGACCTCAAATCAATCTTGGAGAACACCCTCGCTCCTTGAAGCTGGTCAAATAAATAATCAATGTGAGGCAAAGGATACTTGTTCTTGACTATGACCTTGTTCAACTGCCTATAATCAATGAACATCCTTATGGAACCATCCTTCTTCTTTATAAATAGAACCAGTGCACCCCAAGGTGACACACTAGGCAGATTAAACCCCTTATCAAGGAGTTCCTGAAGCTGTTCTTTCAACTCCTTCAACTCCGCCGGTGCCATATGATATGGTGGAATAGAAGTGGGCTAAGTGTCGGGCACCAAATCAATGCCGAAGTCAATATCCCTGTTAGGCGGCATACCCGGTAGGTCTGCAGGAAACACATCCGGAAAATCCCGTGCCACCGGATCAGAATCACTGGAAGGAGTCTCTGCACTAACATCTCTCACAGAAGCCAAAAAGGATAGACAACCCTTCTCAACCATCCGCTGAGCCTTCAAGTATGAAATCACTCTACCGGGAACATAGTCTATTGTCACGACCCAATTTTCCCTCCGTATGACGTCGTGACGGCACCTAGTCTCTATGACTAGGTAAGCCTAACATTTGCAGAATAATGAAATAAAAACATGAATTAAACAACTAACTGTTCAAAATACATAGTAATCCGAAAACTCAGAACATCGTAAGTCACAAGCTACAGAAGGAAACTAGTATCTCTATACACAAGAGTCTAATAACAAGAGCAAGGAAGGTAAATGACATACGAGGGAATAGAGGGGGACTCCGAGTTCTGCGGACGCGCCATATATATCTTGAAGTCTCCGTACAGCAGTAAGGACTCTCAGCTAGTAGCGGGGCTGATAAGAAGTACCTGGATCTGCACACAAAATATGTGCAGAAGAGTAGCATGAGTATACCACAATCGGTACCCAGAAAGTGCCAAGCCTAACCTCGGTAGAATTGTGACGAGATCAGGTCCGGGCCCTACTGGAATATGATAATAAGGCAAGGAAAAAAGGAAATATCGAAGTAAACTAAAGACTGAAATTTAACAAGAAAGAATTTATAGAAGGTAACAACTCAATATACAGAAATACAACAGGGGATCTCCCGAGATACCCTCTCATAGTCCCAAACGTAAATGTGTAGAGGGATCTCCCAGAATACCGTACCGTAGTCCCAAAGTAAATATGCAAGACATGGGGATCTCCCAGAATATGGCTCTGTAGTCCCAAAGTAAATATGTAGTACATGGGGATCTCCCGGAATACCGTTATGTAGTCCCAAAGTAAATATGCAGTACAGGGGATCTCCCGGAATACCGTTCCGTAGTCCTAAAGTAAATATGCAGCGCAAACAATGTTGTATTAGACTAAACAGGATTGCTACACATATTGGAATAACTCAATTAAGAATGAAAATAGATTAATACTCATTAAAATTGTATAACTCAAAATAAAAGGAAAACAGGTTGCTGCTCAGTAAGAAAATCGAGTTCTTTTTCCACAACTAGCCCGTGTACGTACTCGTCACCTCACGTACACGGCGCTCACATATCACAATAGTTCCAAATCTTAAGGGGGATTTCCCCTACACAAAGTTAGGCAAGCCACTTACCTCGAACCAAGCTCAATCAATCGGTCACAATGCCTTTCCCATGAATATCCGGCTCTGAATGGCCCAAATCTAGCCAAAAGAAATTACATATCATAAATACAACCATAATAGACTCATCTAATTAATGAAATTAACACTTTAACAAAAATTCCAAAATTAACTCAAAAATTGTCCGTGGGGACCATGTCTCAGAATCGGGTAAAACTCACAAAATACGAACACCCATTCACTCACAAGTCTAACCATATAAAAATTACTCAAATCCGACCACAAATCCCCTCTCAAAACTCGAAATCTTGTTGAAGAAGTTCTTCCAATTTCAACCCCAAAATCCGAAATTAAAGAGAAAATTAATGATATATTAGTGGAATATAACCAAAATGGAGTGTAGAATAATTACCCAATCGATATATCCGAAACTCCCTCAAAATCTCGTCCAAATCCGAGCTCCCAACTCAAGCTTTTGATAAAATGGCAATACCCCCATTTTTGGAATGCTTAAGTACTGCCCAGGAAATCTTTCTTCGCGAACGCGGCCATCTCCTATCGTTCGCGTAGAAAAAAAATTCACTGATCGAAATTCCTCTTTCGCGAACGCGAGAGTCCTCTCACGAATGCATAGCTTCACCTGCCAGACACTTCGCGAACGCATAGAACAAATCCTTGGGATCCCAGTTGTTCCATTTTTCCTCTATGCGAACGCGTCCTACTCCTCGCGTTCGCGATGCTTCCACTGGCCTCACCTTTTAAGAACAAACTTCTGCAAAAAAAAAAAACAGAAAACTTTGCTATCTTTTCAAAGTACAAAATGATCCGTTGAGTATTAGAAACACACCCGAGGCCCCCGGGACCTCAACCAAACATCCAACAAGTCCTAAAACACCATACGAAATTAGTCGAGCCCTCAAATCACATCAAACAATGCTACAATCATGAATCACCCTCCAATTCAAACTTAAAGAAACTTAAAACTTCTAAATTCGACAACATATGCTGAAACCAACCAAACCACGTCTGATTGACCTCAAATTTTGTACACAAGTCATATTCAACACTACGGACCTACTCCAACTTCCGAAATCGGAATCCGACCCTAATATCAAAAAGTCCACTACCGGTCAAAATCTCCAAAAATTCGACTTTCGCCATTTCAAGCCTAAATAAGCTACGGACCTCCAAAACACAATCCGGACACGACCCTAAGTCCGAAATCACCTAATGGAGCTAACGGAACCGATGGAAATTCCATTCCGGAGTCGTCTTCACACAGTTCCGACTACGGTCCAAATTCTAAGGCTTAAAACTCTATTTAGGGACTAAGTGTCCTAAAACACTCCAAAAAAAAATCGAAACTTCTTGGCAAGTCACAATAGCAGAAATAGATATGGGAGAAGCAGTAAATAGGAGATCGGGGCCATTACTCTCAAAATGACCAGCCGGGTGGTTACATCCTCCCCCTCTTAAAATAATCGTTTGTCCTCGAATGAGTATAGAGACATACCTGAAGTGGTGAAAAGATGAGGATAAGGATTGCGCATATCCTGCTCGGTATCCCAAGTTGCCTCTTCGACCTACTGTCCCTTCCACTGAACCTTCACGGAAGCAATGTTCTTTGACCTTAGCTTTCTGATCTGCCTGTCTAAAATAGCCACTGGTTCCTCAACATAAGATAGATCCTTGTCCAACTGAACTGAACTAAAGTTTAACACATGAGACGGATCTCCGTGATACTTTTGGAGCATCGAAACATAAAATACCGGATGAACTCCTGCTAGACTGGGAGGTAAGGCAAGCTCATAAGCAACCTCCCCAACTCGCCTCAACACCTCAAACAGACCAATAAACCTTGGGCTCAGCTTGCCCTTCTTTCTGAACCTCATAACGCCCTTCATAGGTGAAACCCGGAGCAAGACCCGCTCTCCAACCATGAATGCAACATCGCGAAACTTTCGGTCCGCATAACTAATCTGTATGGACTGGGCTGTGCGAAGTCTATCCTGAATCACCTTAACCTTCTCCAAGGCATCCTGAACCAAGTCCGTACCCAATAATCTGGCCTCGCCCGACTCGAACCAACCCACTAGGGATCGACACTGCCTACCATACAGAGCCTCATACGGTGCCATTTGAATGTTGGACTGATAACTATTGTTGTAAGCAAACTCCGTTAGTGGGAAGAACTCGTCCCAAGCACCCCCAAAATCTAACACACATATCTAAATAGTGCACTTGGACTGTCCGTCCGTCTGAGGGTGAAATGTTGTGCTCAACTCAACCCGAGTACCCAACTCATGTTGTACAGCTCTCCAAAACCGTGATGTAAACTGCGTACCTCGGTCAGATATGATAGATACCAGTACGCCATGAAGCCTGACAATCTCGCGGATATAAATTCGAGCCAACTACTCGGAAGAATAGGTAGTCATCACAGGAATGAAATGAGCTGACTTGGTCAGCCTATCTATAATCACCCAAACTGCATCAAACTTCCGCTGAGTCTGTGGGAGTCCAACAATGAAATCCATAGTGATCCGCTCCCATTTTCACTCTGCAATCTCTAACTTCTGAAGCAATCCACCTGGTCGTTGATGCTCATATTTTACTTGTTGTCACTTCAGACACCGAGCTACATATTCTACTATGTCCTTCTTCATTCTCCTCCACCAGTAATGTTATCTAAAGTCATGATACATCTTTGCGGCACCCGGATGAATAGAGTACCGTGAACTATGAGCCTCCTGGAGAATCAACTCACGCAAACCGTCTATATTAGGCACGCATAGCCTATCCTTCATCCTCAATGCACCATCATCCGCAATAGTGACTTCCTTAGCATCACCGTGCTAGAACGTGTCCTTAAGGATAAGCAGATGGGGGTCATCATACTGACGCTCCCTAATACGATCATAAAGAGAAGATCGAGAGACCACACAAGCAGTACTCATCTTGGCTCATAAATATCCAATCTCACAAACTGGATGGCTAAGACCTGAACAACTAACGCCAATGACCTCTCTGCTACTGGTAGATATGCTAAACTCCCCAAACTCTCTGCCCGGTGACTCAAAGAATCGGCCACCACATTGGCCTTCCCAGGGTGGTACAAAATGGTGATATCATAATCCTTAAGCATCTCCAACCACCTCCTCTGACACAAATTAAGTTCCTTCTGCTTGAACAAATACTGCAAACTCCAGTGATCGGTGTAAATCTCACAAGGAACACCGTACAAATATTGACGCCAAATCTTCAAGGCATGAACAATAGCTGCTAACTCAAGTTTGTGGACAGGATAGTTCTTTTCATGCACCTTCAGCTATCTGGATATGTAGGCAATCACCCTACCATCCTGCATCAATACCGCATCGAGACCAATCCACGAGTCATCACAATATACAGTATAAGACCCCGAACCTGTAGGCAATACCAATACTGGGGCTGTAGTCAAAGTTGTGTTGAGCTTCTGAAAGCTCTCCTCACATTCCTCTATCCACCTGAACGGAGCACCTTTTTGGGTCAGCCTGGTCATATGTGCGGCAATAGATGAGAAACCCTCTACAAATCGACAGTAATACCCCGCCAAACCAAGAAAACTCCGGATCTCCATAGCTGAGGATGGTCTGGATCAACTCTGAACTGCTTCAATCTTCTTCGGATCCACCTGGATCCCCTCACTCAATACTATATGACCCAAGAATGCCACTGAGTCTAGCCAAAACTCACACTTTGAAAATTTTGCATATAACTTCTTTTCTATTAAGGTCTGAAGCGCAGTCCTCAGGTGCTTCTCATGATCCTCCCAACTCCAGGAGTATACCAGAATGTCGTCAATAAACACAATGACAAATGAGTCAAGATATGGCCGGAACACACTGTGCATCAAGTGCATAAATGTCATTGGGGCATTGGTTAGCCCAAAAGACATCACAAGGAACTCGTAATGACCATACCGAGTCCTGAAAGCAGTCTTCGGGATATCTGGCTCCCGAATCTTCAACCGATGATAGCGTGAACGTAAGTTAATCTTGGAAAATACTTTGGAACCCTGTAACTGATCAAATAAGTCATCTATACGAGGCAATGGATACATGTTCTTCACTGTGACTTTGTTCAACTGGCGGTAATCAATACAC
>AWOL01S0022381.1:57200-98270 GCA_000715115.1 Nicotiana otophora | reverse complement strand
AGGTTCAAAGAGATCAAACAAAGTTATGAATGACGGTTCAACATTGTCAAATAACTCAACCCCCATTCTCGTGATGAAGACAATGTTCATAAATCGAGGTAAAGCATTAAGGCTTTTTGATGAGTCAACAAAGCTTAAAGGTTTTTTAATGATTTGCTAAGTCTAGTAGGATATGACCAGATAGTGTGTCTATAGGATTACACGTTTAGAAATCACCTATGTAAGTGTGAAGTGTAAGCCGCTTCAAGGGGAATGAAAGTAAAGGCCCATTCTCTAAGCACTCATGAAACCAGGCGGTGTTCATGGCTGAAACGAACACAACCGTGAGAACCATAGATGGTTAAGGATTGATTGTGTGACTTATGTTGTCTAGGTATACAACAAAGCTCGACGGTTCAAAGATATCAAATCTACCGACTGACCGAGTATATCCGATATAAGTTCACTATGGAAAGTTCAAAGGGAAACCTACTTATCCAGATGCAATTAATTCTTGCATGTAAAACACACACGCTTCCGTGCATTCCTTTATTTTATAGTCATTCCCCATTCATGTGGGGAATTGTTGAAATTTTAAGCTTGTGTAGCTTAAAGAGGGTGAATGAGAAATGGAGGAAAAATAAAATATTTGAGTTTCCCTCCTTGGCAAAGGGACATTGTCCCATATTGGAGGAAAAAAGGCTTTTGATGGGTATATATATAATTGCTCTTCTTCTAGCTCTTAAAGAGTTAAGAAGAAGGCAAGCCTCGCGCCGTCGTTGTCGTCGCTCGCTCGGCTCGGCTTCGGCTTCGGCTTCGGATTCGGATTCAGATTCGGATTCGGATTCAGATTTGGTCAAAGATCGATTGATTGATTAATCTTTTTGGACAAAATTCCTTTCAATTATTTAATTAAATAATTAACAAAAAATTCAATCCGGAATAACTCATGACCCGCGACCCGGTTCGGTCAGGCCTGTTTTCTTTCCCGGATTATTTTAAATTTTCCCGCAATATTTCAAACAACCTGTTCCAACAGCCATGGTTGTTTCTGAAAAGTTGCAAACCTTTTCAGAAACAATGCCAGCAACTCTATAAATATACTTTGAATCCCAGAATCTTTCCTTACGAGATTTTCTGAGCTTCTTCTTCTGCACAAAACATTCCAGTGTGTTTTACAGCCTTCGAGTGGCTCACTGTTCACCGGCGTTTTGGTACCAATACTTCGGTGAGTTAAATCGTTCTATCCTGGGAGGATATATTCCAGCACCTCGGGTACTTGAGGGGAATAATTTCCTTAAGGACACACTGTGTATTAAGTGGGCTTGATTTATTCCTACATTGTTTTCCCAGAAATTATCTCTTTAACCAAGTGTCACTAACTTTCTGTTTTGTTTATATATTTCAGAAAGTTTAATGATTTAATTGTTTATTACAACAATACAGATTTATAACATGTGTTACTTCCAAAATGCATGACACAGGTCCTTTTGCAGCAAATTTGCATTCAATACATACTATGTATAGAAGATGCAGTGTCCATTTCCGTGGCATGCATTTTTAAATTAAGTGCATTCTGTACAACTTTGTATCATTGTAACATGATTGCTGATTGTATTACTTTGCTTTTCCAATGTTATCAAAATCTCAGCTTGTTTGATAGCCAGCTTGCATATGATTGCAGGATATATCCGAGGGAGTAAAAAGTAACTCTGGACGAGATGAAGATGAAAATGTTGTAGATTATAAGGAAAGGCTTGCAAATTTCGGAAGATGAAGTCAAATGCAAAAATGATGAGTCAATCAGTTGCTATTCAGAAGAGGATACTATAAATGCGAGTCCAAGGGACACAACAAACATTCTTTTGAAAAGCAAAATCCATAAGTTGGAGCAAAGAGTAAAGATGCTTGAAGGAGAATTGAGAGAAGCTGCTGCTATTGAAGTAGGCCTTTACTCAGTTGTTGCAGAGCATGGATGTTCCTAGAATAAGGTCCATAAGTGCTATATCTGGAATATATGATATTTACATAAAATTATATGTTGTTTTCGGTTAAAAGACCAATGTTACATTGAAACTGAGACCAGTTATTTAAATCTTCAAAGCAGAAAACTTGAACAATTTTGAAGGCAACTTTAAGAATTATATCAAGGGTATTAGTTAGATTTACATTATGTTTATCAAAATACTTGTTACTCCACTATTTAACACCACCATGAACAAAATATAAAGTTCGATTAATATATGGAGAAGTAAACTCAACCCTTGAAGAAAACACAGTGCAAGTGAAAATGGAAGGATCTAAGGTAACAAGAAAAAATAAGGTGTCACTGAAATGAAGTCCCCACAGAGAGAGGCCACACTTACCCCTGCTCTGTTATTGATGTTGGGCATATTTTTATATGTTTCGATGTTAATTTACTTGTATTTTTACCGTTCTTTGATTATATTTGATATTAAACAGCTTATCAACACTTTTCTACCAAACATATCAAATACTTATTATCAGTTTCAGCACGTCTATCCAAACACGTAAATGTTTATTTTAAAAATTAGTTTCAACACTTAAAAATGCTTTTCAACACTTCAAACTTATCAGCTAATCCAAACGGACTCTTATTTGAGTGTTAATTGATAATCAGGTACATTGAAGATGGAAATAGAAGGAAAAATAACGAATTTAAGACGATGAGAAGGGTAGCAAATAATGCACCAAGGTGCTGACGTGAAGATTTGCCACATTATGATTTTCATTAGGTGATACTAAGAATTTTACAATGTGAGGGACAATACTAAAGTTACTAAAAGATTCCAACTCAATGAGAGGAACGTGACATAATGGAAAGCAAATTGGATAGAGATTGGAAAGTTTGATGTGCATCTGTGGGATTCAAGAGTGAGGCGGCAAATTAAGTTTCAGGTTTGTGCGCCAGGGACAGCGCGAGGCGCTGCCATGGACGCCGGAGGCGGGACTTTTTCTAATTTGCTCGGGACAAGGTTATTTTGACCCTACATGCTCCCCATTCATATAAAGGAGGTCCTAAACCTATTTTGAAGGGGGAGAACGTTTTTGGAGAGAAAAACATAAGCACAGAGCCGCGAGTATTTATTGGGGCATACGCAAAAATGAAAAGTTTAACAGGGTGAAACTAACAAAAATAAAAGAAAGAGTAGCTCTGGGCTGTTTTAAAGCAAACGAAAGTACTCCTTGTTCAATTTTTTATAAGACAAATTACCGTGTGAGAAGTCACACAAGTTCCTTTACATGTTTTAAACATTGTAATTACAAAAATATTGACTTTTGACGGTATCCCGATCAGTTGTGTATACCTCGATTATTCCAATGAGTACCTTCTAGGCGGTTACCTTTCACCGATACAACTATCAGATCTTTGTGCACCAAAGTTTAGGCAGATAAAAACAAAATCACCTTTTCATTAAAAAATAAATAAATTATATATACCATTTTTTGAGCCAAAATTTTAATAAATGGTTTGACATACTGCTCTTTTGAGCAAGTTAATTTATTTTTGAAATTTTTTGAAATAGAGGAAGTAACACTCATATCATATTATGCTATGCTAAAAGTGAGAAGGCCCATAAAAGTTTGAACAATATTTTTGCCTTTAAAGAAACACTATTCCAATAACAGTAATGTATAATACTTGTTGATGATCAATTTTGGTCCTCCTTTTTCTAAGTTAATTTCTTTATGCTTGGTAGTTAATGCTAACTCACCATGTTGCTGTACCAGTACTACTCAATTTTGTATGTATTTATTAATTTAATTATTAATAAAAACTACATGCTAATTATAAGTTATTTCCTTCATTTTTGACTCCTGGAATTAAGTTGCAAGAAGGGGGTAATAAAGAAAAAATATTAAATAATGCAACACATGATCCACAAATGTGGAATTCAGTAATAAATATTTTACAAAGAAGAATTATAGCAGACTATATAAAGAATCATCATCGTCAAGAACATGATGCAGAAACCATGTATAAATATATGGAAATATTTTTCGGAGAGTCAACAAAAGGATTGTGGGAATAATTTAAAACAGAATTCCCAGAAGAATTTCAGAAATTATTGTTAATGGGAGAAAATCCTTATAATTTTACAAATAAAAATTATAGTTTAATTACAGGAGAAGATCCTAATAGTGGAAATATAACATTACAGAGAAATGCATTAATCAAATTAGAACAACTTGGTATAAGTAGTTGGTTCCATATTAAAAAGTTTCTAAATGATTTCTTTTACTACACTAGCATTAGTGGTAATACATTTAATCAAGAACTAGGAAAGAAATTATTTAATAAATCACAAGGAGCTTTAGGACGAGAGATAGCAAAACGATGGAAAAAGAGAGAAGTAGTATTACAATATCCAGATCAAAAATGGCCAATAGGACATAGAATTCAACATATAATGGACATATTACAAAACAATAATGTACTAATCTACAAATACAAAAATAATTAAAGCAGAATGAAGTGAATTTCTGCAAAAGCATGATTAATTTATGTCCTACAAAATGTGATAATGTATTCTATACAAGTTATCAAAACAAATGAAGCATAATTAAATTAATTTTGAGTAAAAAAGAAATTAAATTCGAGATCTGCGTGCTTTCATGATCCCAATAGAGTATACAACGTACAAGATCTGCGTGCTTTCATGATCACAAGAGCAGTATGAGGAACTTTCAGAACTCCACCTTCACCTGTGTACTTGCACCCAAGAGATTTTAGAGTGGCCAAAGAGATGAGATTTTTCTTCAGGCCAGGAACATGTCTAACATCTGTGAGAGTTCTCACCACATTATCGTGCATTGTGATTCGGATTATACCTTTTCCAATAACTTTGCAGGCAGCAATATTGCCCATCAAGACAACTCCACCTCTAATAGATTCATATGTGGTAAATAACTCTCGATTGGGACATATATGATAAGAACAACCCGAATCTAAAATCCACTCATTGTTAGATTTGAAACTATTATTAATTGCTAAAAAAATAGTTCCCTCAGTCTCACCAGCAGCTACACTTGCTTTGGGAGTGACAGTATTTTTGTGCTCATTTTTCTTTTCTTTGTTTTTCAATTTAAACCATTCACAAATAATGTGACCTTTCTTATAACAATATTTTCACATGACATTTTTGTATCTGGATTTTGACCTTGATTTAGGTCTCTCACTATCTTTCTTATTGGATCTACCTCTTATGAATAAGCATTCCCCTTGGTTCCCTCTAGTTTCCCTAGTAATATCTCTATCTATTTGTTCTTTTGATTTCAAAATAGATNGATATCTTTATAAGAGATATTATCCTTTCCATAAAGCATAGTATCTCTTATATGTTTAAACGACGGGAGTAAGGAAACAAGCAATAACACAACTTGATTCTCATCTTTGATTTCAACGTCTATGTTACTTAAATCCATAAGAAGAGAATCAAAAGTATCAAGACGTGTAAGTATAGAGGTACCTTCAGCCATACAAAAAGTGTAGAGTTTTTTGCTTTAGGTAAAGCCTGTTTTCTACTGTTCTTTTCATATATAGGGTTTTCAACTTTTCCCATATGCTTTTGGCTGAGCTTTCTGCTGCAACTTCATGCAAAACCTTGTTTGAGAGATTTAAAATAATACCTTCTTTTGCCTTTTTATCTATGACGACAAACTCCTCGTCCGATATTTTATCAGGCTTCTTCTCCGTTCCTTGCAGTGCCAAATCTAAGCCATCCTGAATTAGGATAGCTTCCATCTTTAATTGCTACATTCCGAATTTTTCACTTCGGTCAAATTTCTTAACATAAGACTTTGTTAGAGTCATTTTGGCTATTTAAATTAACCCGATTAGATCTGCCTTTGATACCAATTTGTTAGGATCAAAAAATCAGGTAGTGCAAAATTTAGCTAAATAACGTTATAATAACAATAACAAAGACAATGCAAGTTGATAATAACGACAATTAAAGAATATAAAAAAAACACAATTTTAACGTGATTCGGTCAAGGTGACCTATGTCTACAAACGGAGAGGAAATTATGAGTCGATCTAATTAATTTTGAAGGAAACATACGTATTTTCTGGGAAAAAAATGTTACACTCCCAAATTCTTAATTAGAAATTTGGAATTAAATGAAAGATATTATAAAGTCGCAACCATTTCAAAGTATTCTAGGGATGTATAAGTTCTATGCTACATCCACTACTAGAAATCAGGGAAAAATCGATCAAGCAATACCGACCAACGTTGGTCGGTCAACAAAAGCGATAAAAAAACTGTCCAAAATGGACATAAACTACAAAAAAAATATTTTATATTTTTTTAAATTACATACCGACCAAAGTTGGTCGGTATATTGGTCAAATATTTGACCGCAGTGGTCAGACTTGCTTAGTCAAAGTAATTTTTTTATTACCGACCAACATTGGTCAGTAATGTGGACCCATATTTTTAAATTTAAATAATTATATTATTATTTAAAAGATTTTATAAAATTTATAGAATTTATATTTAAGTTTACCGACCAAAGTTGGTCGGCTATTACAGGGGAAGATTTTACCGACCAACTTTGATCGGTATATGTAATTTTCTGGAAAATAACCGACCAAAGTTGGTCGGTTATTAGGTCAAACATGGTCAAACTTTTGAATCACGTTAATATTTACTATCTAAATAATATAAATGTAATCCGTTAACACTTTATTTTACAATACAAATAATGAACACACTAACATATACTATAACATGCTATATATTATTAAAGTAGTACAATGAAGTGTGTGTGTGTGTGTGTATACACATACATTCTTGTCTTGTTAATGCTATTTTGAGGCCTCGTCGGCCCAGGTTCCATGTCAGAGGTTCTAGGTACTATATATTGTCCGCTGGGGCCTTCGGGTGCCGACCACACCCCCCAAGGTTGGGGTGTGACAAATTTGGTATCAGAGCAGGTTTGTCCTAGGGAGTTTACAAGCCGTATCTAGTAGTCTTATTTATGGGTGTGTATAGCCACATATATATAAGAACACCAAGCGATAGGGCTACAGGGTCGGATTCTTTTGAGGATAGACTTGTGAAGAAGCAATAATCTAATTAGTTTATATAATTGATCATCATTAAATTTATCTATTTGTAAATTGATTCATCGACTTATAACTTACTTAGATGCATCGATTAATATTAAAAACAAAACGTTTCGACCTATATCGATGAATATTAAAAATATAATATCTCAACCTATATAGATTAATCTATGTCATGCATTATTAGTGATGATTGAATGAATGACAAAGGTCCAAATATACCCCTGTACTTTCGAAAATGGTCTAAGAATACCCCTCGTTATACTATTGGGTTATCTATACCCCTGCAGTCATACGTTGAGTTCAAATATACCCCTCATTTAAACGGAGGAACACGTGTCATTGTCCTGTTGGCCAATTCTAAATATCTCCTAATTAATTAAAAAGACTCATTACCCATACCCGAAAAGCAATTTTCTAAAGCAATATTTTTTTGTAAAAACTGGAAAAAACTGATTTCTTTTTACTAAAAACTGAAAAAAAACGAAAATATCTTTTTTTCCAGTTTTTACAAAAACTCTGCTTAAAAAAAAATGAAAAATAATTTTCTAAAGCAATGTTTTTGTAAAAATAAGAAAATAATTTTTTTTTTCAGTTTTTAGTTAAAATAAATTCAGTTTTTCTAGTTTTTAATTGCTTTAGAAAATTATTTTTCAGTTTTGTTTCTCCAGTTGTTACAAAAAATATTGTTTTAGAATATATTTTTCAGTTTTTTTAAAGTAATGTTTTTGTAAAAACTGGAATTTTTTTTTTTCCTCCAGTTTTTAGTAAAAAACATTCACTTTTTCCAGTTTTTACAAAAAATAATTGCTTTAGAAAATTACTTTTCGGGTATGGGTAATGGGTATTTCTAATTAATTAGGAGATATTTAGAATTAGCCAACAGGACGATGACACATGTCCCTCCGTTTAAATGAGGGGTATATTTGAACCCAAAGTATGACTGCAGGGGTATAGATAACCAAATAGTATAACGAGGTGTATTCTTAGACCATTTTTAAAAGTATATGGATATATTTGGACCTTCGCCGTTGAATGAAATATAGAAGAATTAATGCTAAACATCTTTGACATGTATATATGGATCAATAATTAAAGAAACGAAATAAGTTAATAGCATTAAGTAGACGAGTTAATAGGTCAACCGACTAAACATATTTAAAATAGAATAATATTGGTTTATCAATTGATAAATTTTTCGTACGTAGTAATATATGTGATTGATCATCAATTACAATATAGTGTGTGTGTGTGTGTGTGTGTGAAATTACTCATATACTTAATTATAACTTATAAAATTAACTTAAATAGATGCTTATAATTTATTAAAAGTAATTAGTTAATATAATTATTTATAAAAATTATGCCTATAGTTTATAATTATTTATAGTAAATATATATGTGAATAAAATAAATGATTATAGTTTATAATAATTTTTTATACTTTATAATATTAAGAAATAAAAACACAAAAAAACAATTTAGTTTTTTTTTAAAATAACCGATCAAAGTTGGTCGGTTAGTAGTCAAAATATAGTCAACGCCCGTCACTTAGTGTACCGACCAAAATTACCGACGTTGGTCGGTAATTCTAATTTCAGATCCCAAATACGGGACCCTCATTTCTCTCACTCTCTTCTCCCTCACACACACAACACCCTTCCCCCTCTCCTTCTCTATTTCCCTCACCCCATTCCATACCCCACATCGCCACTGCCCCGCCGTCGCCGCTGTCACTGCTACTAACTCCACCATTGCCGCCCCTCCTTCTCCACCTCCTAAAAATTCTAGATTTGAATTACAACTTATATCTTTTTTTTTGTAAATTTAATGCTTTATTAATTAGCTATGAATTAGTTAATTAGTGTTTAAATTGATTGCTTAACTTTGCATTTTATTGAAATATAGGGTTTAGGTCTTGGTTTAATTGAATTGAATTGATTACATATTGTGTAAATTGAATGTTTAAGTTTGTATTGACTTGAATAGTTTAGTTAGGAATTGAATTATTAACTTTGAATTGAATTGAGTTTTTAGGATTTGTTCTTGTGAATTGAACTTTTAGGGTATAAACTGAATTTTTAGGGGTAAGTGTTGAACGTTTTTGGATAGTGCTTATGTTTTGTGAGGTTAATTACATTGTTTAGGGTATGAGTTGAACTTTTAGGATATGAATTGAACTTTTAGAGGTAATGGTTGAACTTATTGGATATGAATTGAACTTTTAGGATAAAAATTAAATTTTTAGGGGTAATGGTTGAACTTTTAGGATATGAATTGAACTTATAGTATATGTTTAAATTGAATGAATTGTAATTAATTATATTTACTATAATTTAATTTTGGTGTAATTAGTAAAAATTAATTATCTTAATTAACTAAAAATAATTTCATTAATTTATAATTGTAGAATAAATTAAGTAGTTCTAATACTTATGGAAATATCTCCATTTATTTTTGTTTTATTTGTATAAATGCAACATCGTACTTGGATGTACAATAGGAATTATCCTAATTGGCGCGGATTGCAGGAAGATTTTGTAGAAGGGGTTGATGACTTTATTAGACATGCAATGTCACTTTCATCATACCAAATTGAAGGAGTAATTAGGTGCCATTGTGTCAAGTGCGATTGTATGAAGTTTAAAAAATCGAAGGAAGTTAAGCTTCATCTTTATAGGAAGGGGTTTATAGAGAATTACTTTGTATGGACGAATCATGGAGAGATCGATGGTAGCCGTGGAATATTTCATAACATGTTTGTTGGTGAAAGTAGTAGGTCAGTGGAGAATAGAAATCATGATTCTAGAATTCATGATATGGTTGCGGATGCTTTTGGGATGCACTCATAATGTTGAACCAAAGTAACGTGGAGGAATTCATTCATAGTCAGCCAGCTGGTGAATCGGGCGAGCCAACCCAACCTTCGGACGAGGATGCTGAAAAAATATAGTTGGAGGCTGTTGGCGGTCCAAAATGGGGGAAGGTATACAAGCTTCCTACGAAAAAATTCCATCTCTATAGGTGTGGAATGCAAGGAATAGGGACTTCCTCACAGGGCGAGGAACTTAATAGGGAGAGTCTCTCGGCTATGCAGGAGACAGTGACAAAGCTTACATCTGAGCTAAAAGCGGCCAAGGAAAGAGAAAGTCTTTGAGATGCTCAATTCCTTAGTATGCAAGCTCAGATCAGAACTCTCCTTTCTACTGGAGCTTTTCCATTGCCCCAATCTCGTGAGTCATCGCCAGAGGCTCGACCTCCACGTGATCGTTCTTCCCGTCCTCCTCATGATCGTTCCTCCCGTTCTCCCCGTGATCGTACTTTCCGTCCTTCACAAGACCGTTCTTTATACCGTCTTGTAGATGAAAGTTCATCAGACGGTGATGGTGTTATAGAAAACACCCCTTGACTAATACTTTGAACTAGACTAATAGAACCAGTTTTGAATTAGATTGAACAATTTTGAACTTGTTGTAATTAGTTTTTGCTTGGTTTTGGATTGTAATGTTCAATTGAACTTTATTTTGTTAGTTTTAAAGTATTAATTGGATGTTTGGTTGTTGTTGTTGTTGGATATTTGGTTGGATTTGTGGTAAATTAGGGGTTGTATGTGGTGAATTGGTGGTTATTAGATGTGAATTGGGGTATTGGTATGCTATTTTTATTTGGCAGGTAGTGTAGCTACCAAAACATGCATTTTCTGCCAAAATTAAACCCGGAAAACCGACCAACCTTGGTCGGTAACTAATAAAAAAGAATATAAATTGCACATTACCGACCAATGTTGGTCGGTTAATGTACAATGAATTCCAAGAAATTCAACATTACCGACCAACTTTGATCGGTTTTCTGCCTGCCATGTCCAGTTTACCGACCAATTTTGGTCGGTATTGTTAAATTTTAATTATTTATAAAATAAATATATTTTCTACTTATTGTACAAAAAGGTTTGCCAAATAATTTATAAAGTCCGCCTGATTAGTAGTTGAGGCCTTCAGATTCAGAAGATGAAACCTACAACAGAAAAATTCCCATGGCTTGCTTTCAAGTCCTTAATGTTAGTCATTCTCGTCAATGTCAGTCAAGAAACTGGCAATCATGTCATTTTTATTTACTTTTTTCTTCTTTTTATTTTTACTCCTTTCTACACCGAGAAGAAGATGAAACATATACCAAAAAATCCTACAATTCGTCATGATATAACAAGAGAAATATTCTCAAGGCTTCCTGTCAAATCCTTAATGCGTTTCTTCTAAATTTTATGATTCTCTTATATCGGAATCAGATTTTGTTCATCTACATCAAAGTCTCTCAAAGGCTCGCCCTGGTGGCACAAAATTCCTTGTGCCCAAAACAGAAGGTTCTTACATTATAGATCAAAAGGAAGATGGTAAAGTCTCTATATGGAACTTTGATTTTCCCTACGACCTCTTAACGTGCGTTAATGGTTTGTTTTGCTTATGGAGGAAATATGAGCAGCCTGTTGCAATTTGCAATCCCAGTACAAGAGAAGTAAGACTTCTTCCCCTCCTAAAAGAATCTTATCCTAATTAAAAATGCTCATCATATTTCTATGCACTAGGTCTTTAAATACCAAGTTTGCATTAATGGAGTTATCTATATGGTGAATCGCTTCCCTACAATCATAGTTGCGTTTGATGCTAAATATGAAAAATTAGAAATTATCAGATTGCCGGGTGGTTCTTTAAATACAAAGTTTAGACATTGCCCATTATTAGAAGTGAAGGGAAAATTAGCAATTCTAGATAGTCACATTGATACTATGTATTTGTCGATTTTACGAAAAGAAAAACGGGAGTGTCACTCTCATTCACAATGGAAAGTTTTGAAATGGGAGTGTCATATCATTCGCTCTCATTCATTATGGATAGGCGCTGACGTGCTTGGTTTAGAATCGTCAAAAAGAGTCTGCAGTTTTTGTGATTCGTTGTGATCAAGTCAGACATGTTATCATGTTACTGGTTTGATGTTACGAAAAGTAGTTGGAGATATTTGGAAACCCAAGGACTTCCAGACAAGGGCTGGAGCGATTTTAAGGAAAATGATCAGATATATTTTTTGAAGCCTGTATATAGTTATGTAGAAAGCCTCTTCCCATTGAAATAATTTTACAATATTTGTTACCAAGATAAAAGGCAGCGCGGGGAAGAGCCGGACCACAAGGGTCTATTGTACGCAGCCTTACCTTGCATTTCTGCAAGAGGCTGTTTCCACGGCTTGAACTCGTGACCTCCTAGTCACATGACAACAACTTTACCAGTTACGCCAAGATTCCATTCATTTGTCACCAAGATATTAATTAAGTATAAAAAGGCCTTTGTGAGGTCATCTTATTTTTCTTTCATCTGTTGGTTTTCATTTGGAAGGGCCAGACCTAAAGCAAGTGCTTTAGGCCCCCAAAATTTAAGAGGCCCAAAATTACTTTTATCTATATATAGTAGTATATTATTTATATAATTATTTCTTATTGTTGATAAATTTATTTCTTTATCATCATATTATTAATTTTTAATAACTCAATTTCTTCCACTAATTAATATAATTAAAATAGTTTTCTATCAATCTTGTTTACGTTTCTACTGAATTATATTTCTCTATTCATTAGTTAGTCACGTAACTATATCTAATAATATAACTTATCATTTTTTTTCCTTATATAAATTCTACTCTCTCGATCCTAATTTATATGAAAGTGTTTGACTGGACATGGAGTTTATGAAATAAAGGAAGACTTTTGAAACTTGTAATTTAAAATAAATCATAAAAATGTGATTATTTATCCCCAGTAGAGTCGCCAGAGCTGTCACACCTCCTTTTTCCCGAGGGATTGAGGAGTTTTTCCAATTAAAGTAACATTAATCGAAATGGAATTATTTATCCCCAGCAGAGTCGCCAAAGCTGTCACACCTCCTTTTTCCCGAGAGGATAGGGAGTTTTTCTAATTAAAGTGGCATTAATCGAAACAGGATTATTTATTAGATTCAGAGTCACCACTTGGAATAATTTATGGTGTCCTAAGTCACCGGTTTATTTTAAATCCCAAATTGAGGAAACTTGATTCTGTTTTAAAGTCTGCGAAACCGGAAGACCGGGTGAAGAATTCTGTTAACCTGGAAGAAGGTGTTAGGCATTCCCGGATTCCGTGGTTTTAGCACGATCACTTTAATCATACCTAGCTTAATTAAATTATTTAATTACTCATTTTAGAACTTATATACATTTTACCTTTTACCGCCTTTAATTGCCTGATTATTCGTAATTATGAAATTATCTTGAAACGAGTCACTCGTACGTGCACTCATTTCGTTCGACGCGTTAAGAATCATGTCATGCGTACGTGCACACAGTTAATAATAATTTATTATTATTGTTACCAAATATAGAAAGAGGGTTGACTAAAAAAAAGGAGTCACATAAGTTGGGACGGAGGAAGTTGTTTTCTGGGTTCTCCCATTTCAGTTGTGATGCAATCAACGTTAAATTCATCCAATTTTTTGTGCTTTATTCACATCCTCGCTTGTCTAATCTTTCAAAAAACGATGCTCATTATATATATATATATATATATATATATACTGTCTAATGTGTTTCGTTTGTGCGTTTGCAACATCCTATAAGGCCTCTTATTAAGGCTTACTTTGCTTTAGGCCTCGGATGTTGTTGAGCCACCCTGGTTGGTTTTCATTTGGAAGGGTAATATTTCCTCTGACATTTAAGCTTAAATGAATCTGATAAGCATGGCATTATAGTATTGAAGTTTGCTAGCATTTAAGCTTGCAACGGCTCTTAAGCCTGCAATTCTTAAGTCTTCGTCTTTGTCTTTGCTGCATACTTATCAAGTTTTTGCGTTGGGAGGACACTATTAGGACATCCACTTGAACTATATATATGAGACGGGCGGCTCAATACTAATGGGAGCCTAAAGCCAAACTTCAATGAGAGGTGACTTTCATATTATTTTGAAGTAATTTCCAAATACATTTTTATATCCAAGAGTGTGTGGTGTTTGTGTAATTGAGTACTTCCTCTATTTCATTTATGTGATATTATTTTCTTGTTAATCTATATAAAAAGAATGAAACCTTTTTATGTTTGGAAATAATTTAACTTTAATTTTTTTTAGTTTTATACTTAATCCCATGGCATATTTTAAGACTAAAAAAAAGGGCAGTCCGGTGCACTAAGCTCCCGCTATGCGCGGGATCCGGGGAAGGGTCGGACCACAAGGATCTATTGTATGCAACCTTATTCTGCATTTCTACAAGAGGTTGTTTCCACGGCTCGAACCCGTGACCTCATGGTTGTTAGCTTCATGGTTTCACGTATTAATTTTGATGATAACAAACCAACATAATTATTATTCAAAGAATATTTACTTGTGGTAATCTTACTTTTGCACAGGTTTATTCAAGAAAGAAGATGCTGGTAAAGATACAAACATATATGGGAAAGAGAATGTCATGTGATGAATTTATCGAGGAAGATTATTTTGAAAGATTCAATCTCCAAGCGTCATGGAAGGAATAATATTTGAAAGTCATATTTCAAATATTGAATGATTTACTACAATATCAGAAGAAGACTCTACGAAAATTATGGAAGGAAAGTTCTTAAATATCTTGAAAGGAAGGTTGCTAAAATCGTGGAGAAGATCTATTATTTTGGCAAGATACTATACGGAAAAGATACTACAAGATCAAATAAGGAATATTTCCAATATAAGAAGTACATTTTCTATGGAAAGAAAATATATTATGGATGTAGTACAATCTATATTATGAAAAGAGATTATTTCCCAAGATCAAGAAAGAAAATTATTTTTATAGTTGTGGAGATAATAAATGGTTATTGGGATCTTCATATTGAAGACAATACTCAAGATCCAAAGTCAAAGGAAGAGGATCCTAAAATTCTCTTAGGTTGTCTAAATAAGAGCCAATACTTGTACATATGGAAGAAGAGTTCAAGTGGAATAATAATTATTCTGACAAAAATATATCACGTAGAAGGAAACAGATATACTTGCTACGAGTTGTATGATAGTGCTAGATTTGCTACAATACTAAGGGAAGGAAACTGTTGAATGAATTACTACAAGCTATATCTTGGAAGGAATAAATCAAGGGATCATACTTAAGAATGTCCAGGCAACAAATCACCAAGCTCTTTCTAGGAAGAAAAATTTAATATATACTGGTGCATGGTTGACAACACTTCAAAATAGAAAGCTCTCATTATATGAATACTCAATAATATTGTCTACTTCACGAGGAAAGAAATCAAAGGAGATTAAGGCATGGAATCTAGGATATCACCAAATTGAAAATATATTTGAGTCCATTAGCAAGACACATCTTCAATCAATAGGTACAAGATATAAGGAATAAATTCCAATAAATCAGTGATTGGTGGAAGGATTTCAAATTAGTTTGAAGGTGCAAATGGAATTGAGCAAAGGAATAAATAGGAAGTCACGCTGGTATCTACTCAATCAAAGGAGCAAATCTTTTGATTGAATATCATCGAAATCAAGGGGTTAGCAAAATCAAGCCCAATGGTCAGAAGCTATTGAAGACTATAAAAACGAGAGACTGGGAAAGAAGAAGATACGCAACCTTCTATGTAATTGTCTACCCAACTACAAGTTCCTTATTCTACTCTTAACAAGTATTGAAATTCACTTTTAGATTTACTGTGTACAAAAGAGAGAGAAGAGAGATAGAAAAATATTGGAGAGGCAGTGTGTCTGAGAGGATGTGTCATTGTTCGTTTCTTTGGTGAGCGAGTGAAAACCAACCCTGTAAACGTTGGTGGTGAACGTTAAAAATCACACAAGCTGTACTTAACCCAAATTACAAAGAGCTCAAGAGATAACATCCTTGCAACCCAAGGAGACTGGATTAGGATACCATATTGGTTCTGAACCAGTATAAAATTCCTGGTGTTGTTTATTTTACTGCTCTCATATTTTATTATACACCTTTTGTTTATTGTGAATAGTATCTGTTTAAATTGAAGTACTAACAGTTTTGGTGCAGGCTGTCTCCGCATAAGTCAACTACGTCTGAAGAGTAGTCAACTAGAAATTTTAAAAAGGCTACAATTCACCCCCCTCTTGTACTTTCAATTGGTATCAGCTTTATTTTTTGTTTAACAGCAAGTGAGAAAAGATCCATGGTAGGTCATCAAGTTACTGGAACCGTACTTCAAGAGGGTTACTCAACAAAAAGACCACCGTACTTCAATAGTCAATATTATCGCAATTGGAAAGAAAGAATGAAGGTTTATGTTCAATCAATAGATTATCGAGCATGACTAGTTATTCAGAACGGACCAAGGCCTATTCCGAACAACAGTGATGGAAAGAAGCATGAAAAAGGGGCATCCATATTTGATTACACAAAAGAACAGTTGGATATTATGCAAACAAACTCTAGAGCAATCAACATGCTCTATTGTTTGATTTGTGAAGAAGAATATAAGAAACTATCCACCTGTGAGACTGCTAAAGATATATGGGACAAATTGGAAAATATCCACGGGGACGCCAACAAAGTTAAGGAAATTGAATTCCCGTCAACTCTTGAAGAATCCGAAAATGGTGAATATCGAGAAGACTTGGCCGTGATACCCAGGACGAGAAAATGAAGAGTAGAAAGAAGCAGAATAGAAAATCTCAATCCATCCATAATCATCAGAAGAATCGAAAGAATGAGGTTCAGCAACAAGAGAACATATGTGCTACAAATGTGGTAAACCTGGACATATGAAATTAAAATATCTTAGTTTTAAGAATAAAAATCATAGAATCTCAACTTGGAGCGACGGGGATGATCAAGAAGAAATGACAAACATATGTCTCAAGAAAAGAGGCGAAACTGACGAGGTGTACTTTAATGCTATTTTGGATTGTGATCTCAAGAAAAAGAATCACAAATCTTGGAGCGACGAGGATGAATCTGAAGAAGAAAACAATCACGAAAGAATGGATAATCAATGTTTCATGGCAATGGGATAAATTAACAAGGTATGTCTCACTCCTAATACGTATTGCGAAAAATGTGATGAATTGCAGGATAATATCGAATTGGTTTTCAATGACCTTGAGAAAGTTCTAAATAGATATAATAAGTTGAGGAAGGAGAAGAAGAATTGGGAGATCCAACTTGAAGAATATAACAAGTTGACACATGAGAAGAAAGATTGGGAAATCCAACTTGAAGAATATAACAAGTTGAGAAATGAAAAGAAAGACTGGGATATTCAGCTTAAAGAATATTTGGTGGAGAACAACTTACTTCAAGAAGAAAATTTTGAGCTTCGCAAATAAATAAGCAGCTTGTACAAATCCCCCAGCCACTACTTTGATCGATCAAAGCCGTCTCCTTGGCTTAACAACTATAAGTCGACTGACAAGGGATCTACTAGTAGATGCCCTACTTCAAACAAGTCGATTCAGGAAAGCTTCAAGTCGACTAAGGCACCTGTTGGTAAATACTCCACTTCTTTTGTTACATGTCACTACTGTAGTAATTTTGGACATAAGGCATTTGCATGTAATTATACCAAAAGTCATGTTAGATCAAAATTTATTTGGAGACCTAAACAGTTACATGTATCTCCAACTATACAAGCTACTAACCATGAAGGACCCGTCATGATCCAAAATCCCGCCACAGGCGTCGTGATGACACCTAGTGTCTAATGCTAGGTAAGCCGATTTCGATTATATTTTTGAATTCATTTTAAAAAACAATAAATTAAAACTAACAGCGGAACAAATAAGAATATACAACCTCCCAAGACTGGTAGTACTGAGTCACGAACTCTAGCTGAATACATGGAATGATCACGGGGACAAAATATACAATACTGTTTGATTAAAAATTAACAGTACAATGAAATAAACAGAATCCAAGGGACTGCGACGACTAGGCAGCTCTACCTTGAATCCTTGCGATCACACTTTAACTATGTCCGGGTCCGATACCTTCAATACCTGGCTCTACATAACAATGTGTAAAAGTATAGTATGAGTACACCACGTTCGGTACCCAGTAAGTATCAAGACTAACTTCAGTGGAGTAAAGACGAGGTACCGTCAAGACACTCACTAGTCTAATAACATGTGCAATATAGTATACAAAATAATTATGAAAAATAACTAGCAATGATAACAACAAAATCAGCCAGTGATATAACAACAATGCAACAAGAACATCATAATTATTGCTCAGACGAATAAGGAACACAGGTACAACCAATTAATCAAGTCCTTCAAATATAAATTCTTTCGCCTATATATTTTTCAAATAATAATCTTCAGGATATATTACTTTCCAATAAATATATTTTTAAAACAAAATCACCATGTGACACCTCATTTCACTATCATAAAAATTACGGGTCTTAGCTCACTTTCATATTTTTTTACGACACCTCGTGCCCATATTTCTATCACCATCACACAGACAACTCACGTGTCAAAATATCAATATTTATAAGATCCGCAAGAACAATTTATTTTCACTAAAGTAAGGTTAAAATCTTTAAATCAAGTAGGAAACCAACAAAGGAATGAATTTATTTTAGAAATCATTTGGGTGAAGAAAATGACATTTCAATTAAAATGAAGCATATAATGACTACTAATTTGGATGTAAAATTTATTAAATTAAAATATAATAGCAGTTTTTTATTCGAAACAATTCAATTCTCGAAAACCAGTAAACAAAAAAACCATAAACATAAATCTGCAGAGTCTTGTACAAAGAGCCAAAGCCAACACAATACAACAAGGAATACAAAACACATAATAAAATCAAATAATACATCACGGAAGAACACGAAAATTTACATATCACGAAAAAATAAAATAATCAAAGGTAAGTGCATCCATAGAAAAATATCAACAAAAGGGCATTCCCGAGGTACTGCCTCATAGTCCCAAAAGTAAATATGCAAGACATGGGGGGAGGGGGGATCTCCTGAGGTACCGCCTCGAAGTCCCAGAATTAAATATGCAGGGCAGGGGGATCTCCTGGAATACCGTTCCGTAGTCCCAAAGTAAATATGCAACATCAACAATGCCCCCAGGCCATCACAATCAATACCCGACATAGCCTACCTTGTCTCGCCACGTATGCAATAGTAAAGTGAATGCCCGCCTTGTCTCGCCACACGCACACAATAATATTCCCACCTTGTCTCTCCACATGCACAACCCATATATATATATATATATATATATAGAGCCCGCCTTGTCACGCCGCATGTGCATAAATCAATAATAATAATAGCACGTCAGAAACCTCGTGCAAATACCCGAACAAAACTTTACAACAATATAACGTGCAAATATCACATCTCATAAATTGCACCTCAAATGCTCAAATATTACAACATATCAGAGATTTGCACGTCAAGTGCTCAATTATTATAATTAATCACAGATTGCACATCAAGTGCTCAAATATTTCAACTTGCCACAGAAATCAACAATACATCATTTTTTACAATAAAGAGCCCATGGCTCGACCATAATGTGCACATAATCTTAACAAAAATATCCGAGAGTGAACAGCTCAACAAAATAATATTTCACATAAATTCAAGGTGGCAATCACACCAAATCATCATAGAAAAATAATTGCAACAAATAAGGATCTAGGCATGACAAATAGAGAATTTAATAAGTGTCAATAATTTCTAACTTAATACCTAAGGGCGTATAAGAATTTTAATCAATGAAATTTGCACATATAAACCAAGTAAGTACTCGTCACATCGCGTATATGATTTTCAATTACACAATTTGCACATAATACTCAATGCCTAAGGGGTATTTTCCCCACTCGAGGTTAAGCAAGACACTTACCTTTTTGAAGTTATGCCGATATTCCAAAATCGCCTTCTTGCTTGAATTGGCTTTTGGACCGCTCAAATCTATTCAAATCAGTTGTATAACTTCATTACAATTCATCGGAAATAATTCCGGATAATAAAACGGCGACTTAGAAATTTATTGCAAAAAGTCAACGCGGGACCCGCCTCTCGGAACCCGACATAATTTTTATGAAATCAGAATACCCATTCCGATACGAGTTCAACCATACCAATCTTATCGAATTCCAATAAAAAATCGATCTCCAAATCTTAAATTTGTGGTTTATGAAGTTTCTACAATTTTTCTCAAATTTTCATCTCAAAGTACTAATTAAATGATGAAATCAGAGATATATTCATGTATAATAACCAAACCCGAGTTAGAATCACTTACCCCGATGAATTTCTTAAAAAACCCACGAAAAATCGTCTCCAACCGAGCTCCAAAAGTCCAAAAATAAAATAATAACCTAAATCTCGGATATATTGTACACCTCTCGAATTCTCAATACGCTGACCGCACATTTCCACCGCCCCCGCGAATGCCTCACCGCGGTCCGCGAAATTCCCACCGCGGTCGCGAAAGTTTGTTAGCTGCACTGGCAGGCTTTAGTATTTTGGCCATAACTTTCTCTACAGATGTCCAAATTATGACTTCTTTATTTTCTGAAAACTAGACACGAAGGACTACAACTTTCGTTTTTGAATCATCTCAAAATTCCTTGTAGATCAAATGATATAGGATTCTGAATTAGGATCAACGGACTACAGAACTTCCTGGAGCGCGGCCGCGGACAGAATTGCGCGGTTCGCGTAAATTTGAGAAAGCCGCAAAATTTTTCTACTGTCCGCGCCCCTCCTTCACATCAGCGCCCCAATTTTCACGGTCCGCATCCTCCTTTGCCTCAATACCCAAAAATGCGATGTCTGCATCTCTGAAAGTGCCAGAACAATATTAGAGTGCCAAAATGCCCGGACTCGCTCAAAACTCATCCCGAAACTCATCCGGAACCTCACAGACACAAACTATATATGAATTTAAATCATAAAACACGCTATGGACCTGTTCGCGCACTCAAAACACTGAAAAGAGGTCGTCTTGACCCAATATTGACCATGGCCAAACTCCCAAATTTTCTTAACTTTACAAATCTCTCAACTTTTATGTTTTGTGCCGAAACATATCAAATCAATCCGGAATGGTTTTAAATTTTGCACACAAGTCATAAATGACTTAATGGAGCTATTCCCATTTTCGGAATTGAAATCCGGCCTTGTTATAAAACATTCACCCTTCGGTCGGACTTTTCCAAAATCTTATATTTTTTTTCAACTTTCGCCAAAATGTGTCGAATTTTTCTACGGACTTCCAAATCCAAATTCGAACATATGCCTAAGTCCAAAATCATCATACAAAGATATTTCCATCTTTAAAATTCTATTTCGAAATCGTTTACTCAAAAGTAATCTCCCCGGTTAACTCTTTCTATTTAAGCTTCTAAATAAGAATTGCTCTTTTAACTAAATTACAAATCTTCAGTAAATCAAACTCGACCACAACCATGGGTCATAATATATATTGTGAAGCTGTTCGAGACCTTATGCCACTGAATGGGGCGTTAATTCTTAAAACGACAAGTCGGGTCGTTACATACCCAAAAAGGTTTGGGTACCAAAAACAAACTAATTTGTTTTGCATGAATTTCTAAGTCCAACCATAAGAAAGATCAATGATAGTTGCATATTGGCTGGTCGAAGTACATGCTTAAAGATGCTTCAAAGTTCATATATATTCTACAAAAGATAAAGGAACTATGTCGTATGATCTAAAGTTGAAGTGACTGGTATCTCTAAGGTTTATTCAAGTTCTTCTCGTTGCATTAGGTGATATATATCTAGTTATTGGTTCAGTGAAGTATACTCTGATATATACATATTAGTCACCTATATACAGTTTGAGTCCACTAGCTACATCACATTGTTATTTTATTCAATGTTTTTTTCCCATAACTTAGAAACTTTAAATAGCTTCACTACATGTCTTGCATGAACTATGATATTAGGAAGTAAGCATGCAATTGTTTTGATATCATACAAACTTGATTCATGCCTACATGTGTCTTAGATTATTCTTGAAGTGAATCTTTTGTGTAATATTTACTTTCCTAGTCAGAATACTAATACTTCACTCAAGACCAAAAACGTTATTTAACTTTGAGGCCACTTCTGTACATAAAATATTTTTGGCAATACTCAAAAGCTTGAAGACGAAAGGTATGTATCTCTATTATTGAAGATTATTAGCTTTAATTGGGTTATGTTCTGTATAATGACCCAACCAGTCATTTTAATTTTTAGAACCTCATTCCCTAAAATAAAACTTCCCGTATGTGCTTTTAATAATTTATGACTTGTGGGGATGGTTGGTTCGGGATTTGGAAGTCTTTGGGTTGAAATCGGAATACTTGGTCAACATTTTGAGAAAACGACCCTGTAATTTGAATTTGACGGTTCCAATAGGTTCGTATTTATTTGGAATTGGGCGTACGTTCGAATCAGGTTTTAGATAACCCGGGAGCGGTTTGGCGCTTAATAGTAAAAATTAACTATTTGAAGGTTTAAAGTTCTTTAAATTTGGTTTGGAGTAGGTTTTTGAATAATTGAAGTACGTTTGGAATTCTGAGTCTGAGAATAGTTCCATATAGTGATTTAAGACTTGTACGTAAAATTTCGTGTAATTCCGAGTAGTTTAAGTATGTTTCGGCGCATTGGAAGTAAATTGAAGAACTTGAAGTTTTTAAATTTGAATCAATTTGGTTTGGGGTATGATTCTTAGATTTGATGTTGTTTTACATGTTCCCGGGGTTGAGCGAGTCCATTTTGTAATTTCAAACTTATTAGTATGTTCGGCCGGGGCCCCAGGGGCCCCGAGTGTTAACCGGACGAGGCTCGGACCAATTTTGAAAATTTGAGCCTAAACTGAAGCTCCCAGCTACTGTCATAATCGCACCTGTGCTTGGCCAGCCGCAGGTACGAACTCGTAGATGCGACCCACCAATCGCAGGTGCGAGGGAGAGGATGTGCCCAGCCATCGCAGATGCGAAGTGTTTTGGCGCACCTACGAACGCGTAGGTGCGAAGGCCTTGTGCGCAGAAGCGAGGGGATGCGCAGGTGCGAAGGAATGGGTGCATCTGCGCTTGCGCAGAAGTGAGCAAATCCTCTGTAGGTGCGGTGCCAAGCCAAAGGAGGAAAATGCGCGTCTGCAAGGAATTTCCGCAGGTGCGAAAGCCATATGTGCGGTAACACTCCGCATGTGCGAAAATCGCTGTTGGGCAGAACCTTAAAACGAACAAAGCTCAGTACATTTTTTGTCTATTTTTCATCCATTGTTGGGCAATTTTAGAGCTTTTGAGAAAGGATTTCAACTAGCAACTTGGAGGCAAGTTAATTCTACACACTTTGAGTTAAATACATATATTATGGGTAGATTATAACTAGTAAATCTTAGAAATCAAAGGTTTAGATGAAAAACCTAGATTATTATAAAAACGATATTTTAACCACGAAAATGGTTATGGAATTGGATTGAAATTATATATTTGAGTTCTTGAGATTATGGGTAACGTTTTCATCCGAATATTTTCGAAATCCGGGCACGTGGGCCCGGAGTGATTTTTAGGAATCTTACCATTTTGGGTTGGCTAAATTATTTAATAGCCTAAATTTAAATTATTGAACATGTATTAATTATTTTGTATAACATTTGGATAGTTTAGAATTTTTCGGCATTGAATTGAGGTTTTCTCGACATTTTAATCGGAAAAGTGAACTTTGAGACAAGGTAAGTCTCTTGTCTAATCTTGTGAGGGAGAAATTTCCCCATAGGTGATTAAATTAAATAATGGTTGCTAATTGCGGGGGCTACGTACACACGAGGTGACGAGAGTCCATGCGTATCAGATATAAATGCTAAAGTCCGGGTAGTTTAGGACTCAAAGCATGAATTATTTGTATAAATTGTATTCTTTAATTAATTAAATTGTTTGATATATATATATTGTAAATTATTAGGAAAGTTAGTAAAAGATGAAATTTTCATATGCTTGACTTTTTTTTAAATTAATTAATTGTTAAAAATAATTGTTATCTTCTCGAATATATCTTACAATAAATACTCTCATTCCGGAGGTACATAAGAAAATGTCCTCCTTTCTTGTGGGGCGGGCCGAATGCCTCAGCAGGATAGATACATCTATGGATCACGCCGCACGTCCCTCGACAGTGTATAGGACACTCCCTAACAATAATAATAAATATACGATACCCCAATGTTTTTAATTTGCAGCTTGTGAATTTAATTAATGGTTTAGAAGTTGTTGAAATTGAAAGAATTTAACTATTTTCTGTTGATTTAATAAAATTATTGTTAACTCTGTGAATCATGCTGATTTAAATAAATTCTATTTTATTCTATTTATTATTGTTGTCCCTTAGTGAGTGTCAAAGTCGACCATCTCGTCTCTACCACTTCGAGATTAGGCTTGTTACTTACTGGGTGCACGTTATTTACGTAGTCATACTAGACTTGCTGCACCTTTTGTGCAGGAATTGAGACAGGCACTAGTGGAGGATCTATCATCGCACATCCACGTTATCGTGAGGCGTAGTGGTGAGTTTCCTTTCTAAACCATTCTACAGCTACCGGTGCCTCTCCTTGTACTTTCATTCTGTCTATTTTTATTTTAGACAATATTTGAAGTTTTATATAATCTACTAGATGCTCATACACTTGTGACACCAGGTCTTGGCACACACATTGGTAGAATTTGGAATAATATTATTTTCTTGGATTTAAGTTAATCAGTATCTTTTCTAATTTCGTTAATATTGCTAGTAAGATAATAAAATTACTTAGAAAATAATTCTGAAAATAATTGATATATGTTTTATTTATTGGTTGGTTTGCCTAACTGTAGTGTTGGGCGCCATCACGACCTTTAGGTAAAATTGGGTCGTGACAATATGATATTAGAGCACTAGATTTAGGTAGGTCTCACAAGTTATGTGCAGGCCTAATAGAGTCTTGCAGATCGGTACAGAGACGTTTGTACTTATCTTCGAGAGACTATAGGGTGTTGGGAAACTACATTTCTTCATCTTCCATCATGCAATTGATGTAGTACTAAATATCTTTCTCTTAATCTCTCACAAATGGTGAGAATGCACTCGAATGAGGCTCTAGACCAGGGAAGACCTACTCCCCTAGTTGCTAGAGGTCGAGGGAGGTCTCCAGCCCCTGGTAGAGGTAGAGAACGTCCCAGGACTGTTTCAGTTATTCCACCAGTGGGTCCGGCAGAGGATCCCATTATTGAGGAACGGGGTGAAATGCATGTGGCAGAGCCAACTTCAGTGGATTTCACATCTGCACCGGGATTTCAGGATGTTATAGGTCGTATGTTGCGATTCATGGACACTATGACTTAGGCCGGTGTATTTCTGGTAGACCCAGCCACATCTCAAGCGGGCAGGGGAGCACAGACCCCTACCGTGCAGGCTCATGGACAGACAACTGTTGTATATCAGACCCAGGGTGTACTACCCGTGGGTGGAGCCCAGCTAGTGGCAGTAACGACACCTGAGCCCAGGCCAGCTACAACCGCTTATCCGCAGAAACTATTAGACAGATGGACTAGACTACATCCTCCTGTCTTTGGGGGTGAGCGACATGAGGATCTCCAGGACTTCACTGATAGGTGCAGGGACAGGCTGCACAACATGAGAATATTGGAGTCTCATGGGGTTGACTTTGCTACTTTTCAGCTAGAGGGCAGAGCCCGTAGATGGTGGCAGTCTTATATTCTTAGTAGACTAGTAGATTCTCCTCCCATGACTTGGGACAGGTTCACCTGTATCTTCCTTGACATGTATATTCCACCCTCCCAGAGGGAAGAGTTGAGATTTCAGTTTGAGTAGCTCCAGCAGGGCCAGATGTCAGTGACCGATTATGAGGCGAGGTTCTCTAAGTTATCTTGCCATGTACTTATGATACTCCCTATTGAGGCGAAGAGAGTGCAGAGGTTTGTTGTAGGTTTACATACTGGCATTCAGGACACTATGGCCCGAGAGGTCGAGATGGGTACTTCTTATGAGCTAGTCGTGGATATATCCCGGAGGATAGAGGGTTTGCGTCAGCGGAGCCGAGAGCAGCTTACGAGAGATAAGCGGTTTAGGTATTCTGGAGAGTTCAGAGGTGCTCCGTCTGGGGGCAGAGGTCAGTTCGTGAGAGGGCAGTTCAACAGGCCCCCATATCCAGCACCACCGCCTCCTCGGGGTCCCCTAGTGCGACCTTATTTCAGTGCTATACCAGAGAATTCTTATCGCCTACCAGCTATTCAGGGTTCTTCTAGTGGGTATTTAGGCCACCAGGGCCAGACTTCTAGTCAGCAGCTTATCACACCGAAAAGTTGTTATGAGTGCGAGGATCCCAGTCACATACGGAGATTCTGCCCCAGGCTGCGGGGTAGACCAGTGCAGCATGATCAACAGCCTATGATTACCGCACCAGTTGCTCCACCAGTCATCCGACTACCTAGAGGTGGAGGATTGGTGGGTAGAGGTCATCCTAGAGGTGGAGGTAAGCCAGGTGGAGGCTAGCCAGTTGGCACTCCAGCTCGATTCTATGCTTTTCCGGCCAGACCAGATGTAGAGGCCTCAGATGCTGTGATTACATATATTATTTCTATTTGCGGCAAAGATGCCTCAGTATTATTTGATCCAAGATCTACGTATTCATTTGTGTTATCTCTATTTGCTATATTCCTACGTGTTTCTCGTGAGTCCTTGAGTACTCTTGTTTATGTATCCACTCTTGTGGGCAATTCTGTTGTTGTGAATCTGATTTACCGGTCCTGTATTATTACATTCTATGGTTATGAAACTAGAGCAGATCTTCTATTGCTTGAGATTACTGACTTTGAAATTATTCTGGGCATGGACTGGTTATCTCCATATCATGCTAGTCTAGACTGTCATGCCAAGACTATCACCTTGGCTATTCCAGCGTTGCCTAGGCTGGAGTGGAAGGGTTCGTCTGTTAGTGCATTTAATCGGGTTATTTCATTTGTGACGGCTCAACACATGGTTGAGAAGGGTTGTTTGGCTTATCTAGCCTATGTTCGGGATACTACTGCAGAGACTCTGGCTATTGATTCAGTGCCTGTAGTTCGGGAGTTCTCCGATGTATTTATTTCAGATCTTCCAGGTATGCCACCTGATCGTGATATTGATTTTTGTATTGACTTGGCTCTAGATACCCAGCCTATATCTATCCCACCGTATCACATGGCTCCAAAAGAATTGAAAGAACAACTTGAGGAGTTACTAGCCAAAGGGTACGTCAGACCGAGTGTATCGCCTTGGGGTGCACTAGTATTATTTGTGAAGAAGAAGGATGGAATGCGAATGTGTATTGATTATCGCCAATTGAACAAAGTCACTATTAAGAACAAGTATCCGTTGCCGCGTATTGATGATCTATTTGACCAGTTGCAGGGTGCTAGGATGTTCTCTAAGATCGACTTGAGGTCAAGGTATCGTCAGTTGAAGATTCGGAATTTGGATATTCCGAAGACTGCTTTCCGGACTAGATATGGTCATTATGAGTTTCTGGTGATGTCTTTCGGTTTAATGCCCCAACATCATTTATGGATCTGATGAACAGGGTATTCAGGCCATATATTTATTCATTTTTCATTGTCTTCACTGATGACATTTTGATCTACTCGCGCAGTAAGGAGGAGCATGAGAAACATATGAGATTAGTGCTTCAGACATTGTGGGAACAAAAGCTATATGATAAGTTCTCCAAATGTGAGTTCTGGCTAGAGTCTGTAGGATTTTTGGGGCATATCGTAATAGGTGAGGGTATTAAGGTTGATCCCAAAAAGATTGAGGCAGTTCATAATTGGCATCGTCCCACTTCGGCGACTGAGATCAGGAGTTTTCTAGGTTTAGCAAGTTATTATTGTCGGTTCGTGGAGGGCTTTTCATTCATTGCCGCACCTTTGACCAAATTAACCCAGAAGGGTGCTCCGTTCCGATGGTCCGATGATTGTAAAGTGAGCTTTCAGAAGCTCAAGACAACATTGACTACAACACCAGCGTTAGTGTTGCCTTCCAGTTTAGAGATGTATACAGTGTATTGTGACGCTTCACGTGTTGGTTTGGATTGTGTATTGATGCAGGAAAGGCGATTTATTACATATGCTTCACGTTAGTTGAAGCCCCACGAGAAGAATTGTCCGGTATATGGTTTGGAATTAGCTGTGATTGTTCACGCCCTTAAGATTTGGAGGCATTATCTTTATGGAGTGTCTTGTGAGGTTTACACTGATCATCGCAGTTTGCAGCATTTATTCAAGCAGAGGGACCTAAATTTGAGACATCGCAGATGGCTTGAGTTACTAAAAGATTATGATATTACTATCCTGTATCATTCAGGTAAAGCAAATATGGTTGCAGATGCCTTGATTAGAAAGGAGGAGAGTATGGGTAGTTTGGCCTTCATTTCAGCAGAGGAGAGGCCATTAGCTTTGGATATTCAGTCATTGGCTAACAGACTTGTGAGTCTGAATATTACAGCACCCAGCCGAGTTTTTGTATGTGTTGTAGCACAATCTTCACTATTTGAGCAGATCAACACTCGCTAGTTTAATGACCCACATCTATTGGTTCTTCGAGAAATGGTACTAGAGGTGGTTCCAAGGAGGTTACTATCGTTGAAGACGGTGTTATGCGACTCCAGAGTCGTCTATGTGTTCCTAATATAGGTGGGCTAAGGAAAAATATTCTAGAGGAGGCACACAGTTCTAGGTATTCTATTCATCCGGATGCTATAAATATGTATCGTGATCTAAGGCAACATTATTGGTGGCGACGAATGGAAAAGGACATAGTTGAGTATGTAGCTAGGTGTCTCAATTGCCAGCAGGTTAAATATGAGCACCAGAGGCCAGGTGGCTTACTTCACCAGATGAATATACCAGAGTGGAAATGGGAATGCATTACTATGGACTTTATAGTTAGGTTGCGGCAGACTTTGCGGAAGTTTGATGCAGTTTAGGTGATTGTTGACAAGTTGACCAAGTCGGCACACTTCATTCCGGTTGTGACTACGTATACTTTAGAGAGGTTGGCCAAGATTTATATTTAGGAGATAGTTCGGTTGCATGGTGTGCCAATTTCCATCATATCAGATAGAGGCCCTTAGTTTACTTCACATTCCTGGAGAGCAGTACAAAGTGAGTTGGGAACCCGTGTAGAGCTCAGCATAGCCTTTCATCCGCAGACCGAAGGGTAGTCAGAGCAGACAATTCAAATCTTGGAGGATATGTTCAGGGCATGTGTGATTGACTTTGGAGGTCAGTGGGGTCGCATCTTGCCTTTGGCCGAGTTTTCTTATAATAACAGTTACCAATCCAGCATCGAGATAGCTCCATTTGAGGCTTTATATGGTCAGCGATGTCATTCGCCCATCGGATGGTTTGAGCCTAGTGAGGCTAGTTATATGGTACTAATTTGGTGAAGGATGCCTTGGAAAAGGTAAAGTTGATTCAGGAGCGACTTTGTACAACACAGTCCAGACAGAAGAGTTACGCGGATCAGAAAACACTTGATTTATCATTTATGGTGGGTGAAAAAGTTCTCTTGAATGTTTCGATGATGAAGGAAATCATGAGATTCGGGAAGAAGGGCAAGTTGAGCCCAAGGTTTATAGGACCATTTGAGGTGTTGAAACGAGTTGGGAAGGTGGATTATGAGCTTGCATGGCCTCCCAGTCTATCGGGAGTTCATCTGGTTTTCCATGTATCTATGCTCTGGAAGTATCATGTCGACCTGTCACATGTGTTGGACTTTAGCACAATTCAGCTAGATAAGAGATTGGGTTATGAAGAGGAGCCAGTTGCCATTGTTGATAAACAAGTTCGCCAGTTGAGGTCCAAGAGGATTTCTGCAGTAAACGTCCAGTGGAGGGGCCAACTAGTAGAGGAAGCGACTTGGGAGGCCGAGGAGGATATGCAGAGCAAATATCCACACTTACTTAGCACTCCGGGTATTATTCTAAACCCGTTTGAGGACGAACGTTTGTTTAAGAGGTGGAGAATGTAATGACCAATTCATTTTAACTTTTAGAATCCCGTTCCGTAAAATAAAACCCCTCGTATGTGCTTTTAATGAATTGTGACTTGCAGGGATGGTTGGTTCGGGATTTGGAAGTGTTTGGGTTGAAATCGGAACACTTGGTTCCTTAAGTTAGCCTTAAAAGGCCAAGTTTGATTTCGGTCAACATTTTGAGAAAACGACCCCGAAATCGAGATTTAACGGTTCCAATAGGTTTGTATGATGATTTCGGACTTGAGCGTATGTTCGAATCAGATTTTGGATAATCCAAGAGCGTTTTGGCGCTTAATAGTAAAAATCAACTATTTGAAGGTTTAAAGTTCTTTAAATTTGGTTTGGAGTTGGTTTTTGAGTAATTGAAGTTTGTTTGGAATTACGAGTCTGAAAATAGTTTCGTATAGTGATTTAAGACTTGCACGCAAAATTTCATGTCATTCCGAGTAGTTTAAGTATGTTTCGGTGCATTGGAAGTAAATTGAAGAACTTGAAGTTCTTAAATTTGAATCAATTTGGTTTGGGGTATGATTCTTAGATTTGATGTTGTTTTACACATTCCGAGGGTTCGAGCGAATCCGTTTTATGATTTCAAACTTGTTAGTATGTTTGGGCGGGTGTTAACCGGACGAGGCTCAGACCAATTTTAGAAAGTTGAGCCTAAACTGAAGCTCCCAGCTAATGTCATAATTGCACCTGCTCTTGGCCAGCCGCAGATGCGAGCCACCAATCGCAGGTGCGACGGAGAGGATCTGCCCAGCCATCGCAGATGCGAAGTGTTTTGGCGCACCTGCGAACGCGCTGGTGCGAATGCCTTGTGTGCAGAAGCGGAGGTATGCCCAGGTGCGAAGGAATGGGCGTACCTGTGCTTGCGTAGAAGCAAGCAAATTGTTTGCATGTGTGGTGCCAAGACAAATGGGGAAAATGCGCACCTGCAAGGAATTCCCGCAAGTGCGAAATCCACATGTGCGGTAACCCTTCGCATGTACAGAAATTATTGTTTGACAAAACCTTAAAACGGACGAAGCTCAGTCCATTTTTGTCTATTTTTCATCCATTGTTAGGCGATTTCAGAGCTTTTAAGAGGGAATTTCAACTAGCAACTTGGAGGTAAGTTAATTCTACACACTTTGAGTTAAATACAGAGATTATGTGTAGATTATAACTAATAAATCTTAGAAATCAAAGGTTTAGATGAAAACCTAGATTTTTATAAAAAATGATATTTTAACCACGAAAATGATTATGGAATTGGATAGAAATTATATATTTGAGTTCTTGAGATTATGGGTAATATTTTCATCCGTTTTCAGAATCCGGGCACGTGGGCTCGAGGTGAATTTTAGAAATTTTACCATTTTGGGTTTGGTAAATTATTTAATAGCCTAAATTCAAATTATTGAACATGTATTAATTATTTTGTATAATATTTGAATAGTTTCTGATTTTTTGGCATCGAATTAAGGTTTTCGCGACATTTTGATCAGAAAAGTGGACTTTGAGACAAGGTAAGTCTCTTGTCTAATCTTGTGAGGAAAAAATTTCCCCATAGGTAATTAAATTAAATAATGGTTGCTAATTGAAGGGGCTACGTACGCACGAATTGACGAGGGTCCGTGCGTAACATCTATAAATGCTAAAGTCCGGGTAGTTTAGGACTCAAAGCATGAATTACTTGTGTAAATTATATTCTTTAATTAATTAAATTATTTGATATATATATATATATATATATATATATATATATATATATATATTGTGAATTGTTAGGAAAGGTAGTAAAATATGAAATTCTCATATGCTTAACTTTTGTTTAAATTAATTAATTATTAAAAATAATTGTTATCCTCTCGAATAAATCTTACAATAAATACTCTCATTCCAGAGGTACATAAAAAAATGTCCTCCTTTCGTTTGGAGCGGGACGAGCGCCTTGGAAGGATAGATGCATCTATGGATCGCGCCACACGTCCCTCAGTAGTGTACACGATACTCTGGAATGGGTCGTACGACCTCAACAGAAATCGTGCCTAACAATAATAATAAATATACGATACCTCGATGTTTTTAATTTACAGCTTGTGAATTTAATTAATGATTTGGAAGTTGTTGAAATTTAAAGAATTTAACTATTTTCTGTTAATTTAATAAAATTATTGTTAACTCTATGAATCATGCTGATTTAAATAAATTCTATTTTATTCTATTTATTATTGTTGACCCTTAGTGAGTGTCAAAGTCGACCATCTCGTCTCTACTACTTCGAGATTAGGCTTGATACTTACTGGGTACATGTTGTTTACGTACTCATACTACACTTGCTGCACTTTTTGTGCAGGAATTGAGATAGGCATTAGTGGAGGACCTATCATAGCACATCCACGTTATCTAGAGGCATAGTGGTGAGCTGCCTTTCTGAGCCGTTCTATAGCTACCAGTGCCTCTCCTTGTATTTTTATTCTGTCTATTTTTATTTCAGACAATATTTGGAGTTTTGTATAATCTCCTAGATGCTCATACACTTGTGACACCAGGTCTTAGCACACATATTGGTAGAATTTGGAATGATATTATTTTCTTGGATTTAAGTTAATCGTTATCTTTTCTAATTTCATTAATATTACTTAGAAAATTATTCTGAAAATAAATAATAAAATTATTTATTCTGAAAATTACTTAGATAGTAAAATTACTTAGAAAATTATTCTGAAAATAATTGATATATGTTTAATTTATTGGTTGGCTTGCCTAGCTGTAGTATTGGGCGCCATCATGACCTTTAGGTGAAATTGGATCGTGACATTCTGGATCTATATTAGAGGACACTTTATGTGAGATGTAGAAGGAAGAAAAATTAAGTGTTGCTTATTTATATTTTGTTGTAAATGCTTGCCCCACCATGGTAAGGAATTGGTAAGATTCATTATATAGTTTTAGCATTTCTCTACTAATAATTCTTCAATATTTGGAATAGTAATTGTAAAGTCATCTTTGCACAGTTTGTTTTGACTAATATCTCTTTAAGAAATTCTGTGAATAAGGATGAAGGGCATATTCCGAGAACAAGCAATAAGCCAATAAGGGTACATTTGCACAAGCTGGATAAGGAATATTTGTGCTAAGCATAAACGAGTTCGAGCTGAAAGAATTTGAATGAATTGAAGTGTGAAAATTTTATTGCCAAGCCAAGTGAGCTACTATCACTGACATTCATCCACGAGCCTGATGAAAATGGTAAGGTTGTGAATAACATGGGTAAACTTATTGCTCAAGGTTTCACAACAAGAAGGTTTGTTTCCTCGTTGAAATTATTGTTATAAAGTATCTTTGTGGGCATCTTATAGAGTTTTTAAAATATTTCTAATATATTTTACATGTTTTTATAATTGAAAGATTTCTTTAAAACATCCCCTAATGTTAAGAATTTCTAACAGTGTTCATGTAACCAATTTGTTTTATAATCATCTCTAAGAGTATATTTTCTCTTCTTTTCAAAATAATATTTTTCAAAAAGGCATGATTGTGGGATTATAGCTACACACAATTATTTTGATGATACTAATGAGAAATTGTATCAAGAATTTTATAGAGTTTGCAAGGTGATTGAATTTGAGAGTACAAGGGAGAATTAACATTCCTCTTCAAATCTCAAATAATGCAAAGCAGGAATGGAAGTTCGCTCATAAAGCCAAGCATTCAAGAAAACTATTCCATAGGCTTGCTTTAGAACTTCACAGTACATGAGTAATCCTGTGAGCCATCTACTTCTCTAACCAAAGAGAAATATGCCAAAGGTAAGACAACATGGAAGCATGTCTTGAGGATATTGAGACACTTTCTCATTTCAGGAAAGAAATTGGTATCATCCCTGTGTATCCTTTTGTAGTAAAAATGATTCATTATCATCTTACCTCTTTTGTGATTATCATTTATGTGTTTCAAAGAATAGTTTGAAGTTTGCCTAAGATTCTGCTCATCTACAAATATTTTCAGCCTACTAATTTATTTTAATATACCTACTACTTGAAAAGTTTTACTCAAATGGTTGTTAAAACGTTTCTTTGAATATGGTCTAGTGACTCAAAATATTCTTTACCATTATTTGTCCCTTAATCATTTGAAATTATCTTTTGGACCACCTAAAGTACCTGTGTAACTTATTATGTTTCATATATGCTCTCAAGTGATTACTAATACCTTGCACCTCAAACTTGTCAACTTGATTTTTTAAAGGTATTTAATTTCTCCGATAACTTATATAAATCTTAGATGCGTATGGATAATAGTTCTCAGTTGTGTACTAGTTTTTATAATTGAAATGGTCATGTGGTCTCACGCTTCTTGATGGGTCTTATGGAAAATATTAAGATTTGATTAGCTGTTATTCTGTTCTTTTGCTTAAAAACTATACCCTTTTGATGATGACAAAAGGGGGAGAAGTAAAAGTGTATAAAAGATCGAAAATTCTAAAATTCAGGTAGAATATACGGAGACAGGGGGAGCATAACTGAGGAATGCATAGAGTGAGGGGGAGTTCACAATTAATGTATTACATGCATTTCGAGAAGATGACTTCAGGGAAGTAATCGGTTTATCTAGCTTATCCTATTACTGTCTTTAATTAAGTCTTTGATTAAGTTTTCTTATTTTGTACTCAATGGTTTGCCATCATCAAAAAGGGGGAGATTGTTAGCTTCAAGGTTTCACGTATTAATTTTGATGATAACAAACCAACATAATTATTAATCAAAGAATATTTACTTGTGGTAATCTTATTTTTGCACAGGTTTATTCAAGAAAGAAGATGCTGGTAAAGATCCAAATAAATATGGGAAAGAGAATGTCATGTGATGAATTTATCGAGGAAGATTATTTTGAAAGATTCAATCTCCAAGCGTCATGGAAGGAATAATATTTGAAAGTCATATTTCAAATATTGAATGGTTTACTACAATATCAGAAGAAGACTCTACGAAAATTATGGAAGGAAAGTTCTTAAATGAAGGTTTCTAAAATCATGGAGAAGATCTATTATTTTGTGCAAGATACTATATGGAAAAGATACTACAGGATCAAGAAAGGAATATTTCCAATATAAGAAGAATATATTTTCTATGGAAAGAAAATGTATTATGGATGTAGTACAATCTATATTATGGAAAGAGATTATTTTCGAAGATCGAGAAAGGAAATTATTTTCATAGTTGTAGAGATAATAAATGGTTATTGGGATCTTCATATTGAAGACAATACGCAAGATCCAAAGTCAAAGGAAGAGGATCTTGAAATTCTCTTAGGTTATCTAAATAAGAGCCAATACTTGTACATATGGAAGAAGAGTTCAAGTGGAATAATAATTATTCTGACAAAAATGTATCACGTAGAAGAAAAGAGATATACTTGCTACGAGTGTGGTATGACAGTGCTAGATTTGCTACAATACTAAGGGAAGGAAACTGTTGAATGAATTACTACAAGCTATATCTTGGAAGGAGTAAATCAAGGGATCATACTTAAGAATGTGCAGGCAACAAATCACCAAGCTCTTTCTAGGAAAAAGAATTTAATATATACTGGTGCATGGTTGACAACACTTTAAATAGAAAGCTCTCATTATATGAATACTCAATAATATTGTCTATTTCACAAGGAAAGAAATCAAAGGAGCTTAAGGCATGGAATCTAGGATATCAGCAAATTGGAAATATATTTGAGTCCACTAGCAAGACACATCTTCAATCAATAGGTACAAGATATAAAGAATAAATTCCAATAAATCAGTGATTGGTGGAAGGATTTCAAATTAGTTTGACGGTGCAAATGAAATTGAGCAAAGGAATAAATAGGAAGTCACGCTGGTATCTACTCAATCAAAGGAGCAAATCTTTTGATTGAATATCATCGAAATCAGGGGGTTAGCAAAATCAAGCCCAGCGGTCAGAAGCTATTGAAGACTATAAAAACGAGAGACTGGGAAAGAAGAAGATACGCAACCTTCTATATAATTGTCTACCCAACTACAAGTTCTTTGTTCTACTCTTAACAAGCATTGTAATTCACTTTTAGATTTACTGTGTACAAAAAAGAGAGAAAAGAGATAGAAAAATATTGGAGAGGCAGTGTGTCTGAGAGGTTGTGTCATTGTTCGTTTTTTTGATGAGCGAGTGAAAACCAAAGGGTCGTTGTTGGTGAGCGAGTGAAAACCAACCCTATAAACGTTGGTGGTGAACGTTGAAAATCACACAAGCTGTACTTAATCCAAATTACAAAGATCTCAAGAGATAATATCCTTGCAACCCAAGGAAACTGGATTAGGATACCACATTGGTTCTAAACCAGTATAAAATTTCTGGTGTTATTTATTTACTGCTCTCATATTTTATTATACACCTTACTGTTTGTTGTGAGTAGTATCTGTTTAAATTGAAGTACTAACAGTTTTGGTGCAGGCTGTCTCCGCATAAGTCAACTAGATCTGAAGAGTAGTCAACTAGAAATTTAAAAAAGGCTACAATTTCCCCCTCGTACTTTCACTGGTCACATGGCAGTAACTTTATCAGTTTCGCCAAGGCTCCCCTTCTAAGCATATTTTAAGACTACAGTTGAAAAAACAATCTTTCTTAAAATCCGTGTCCAAACAACCCCCCCTCCCCCCGCATTAATTAAAACGGAGAGTATATTTGATAGATTTAGCCTTTTAAGTTTTTAGGGGTAAGGATAAACTGATCTCAATGATTATGAGTTAGACATGATCTCCACACCTAATTGCTTTCATCCCAATTTCTTAACTCTGAAAAGAATAATTATTTACCCGAAAAACGGATAGCAATTGAATTTATACGTAGTTCTAAGAATACATGGTATAACTTGGTACAAATTGGGAAAGATAAATAAATGAATATCAAAATTAGCTATAAAATAAATGAATGCAAATCGAATGGATTTGTTGACCGAGGCCTTCAACTTTTATCGCTTTCAAATTAAATGAAGAGCAACTAATAGAAGAACAATATGGCTAAAAATCCACAAACAGAAGAAAGATAGTTGTTGCTTTATATTCTATGAATCTCCACGAATCTCCACGAATCTGCTTTCTACAAATAATAACAACCCTTAATATAGTGGATAAATCCTATTTTCGATATAATTAAAAATACATAGTGGGGATCCCATGATAGATTAATTAATTCGTCTTTCCTTGATTTGCGCCGTGATTTTCGCCCAATTACTGATATTCCGGCTCTCTGTCTTTTGGCTCGATAAGCTTTCCTAGATCGAGGCCGATCTTCGGCCTCGATCGGTCTCTACATTTAACCCGATCTCAATTTTAGCCGATCTCGATCTTGATCGGTCTCCATTTAGCTCGATCCCGATCTTGGTCGGTCTCAAACTTAGCTGGTTTTGATCTCGATCGATCCCTGAATCACGAGCTAGGCAATATCTATACATGTAATGATCTAATATAACTTGAGATCGAACCTCGTTTTATCACCCCGGTCTTGATTAATCATACAAAATTGGAAAATTTTGATCGTATACAGATAGTCCCCTCGTTGTTTGGAGAGTAATGACAAGAAACGATTTGAGCCTTCGATCAAGGCGTAATTGTCGTGACATAAGCAGCAGAAGTGATCGAAACGTCTCGTCGGTATTGTTCCCCATGTATTTAATGTGCCTCAGCTGATGGTCGACCACTACCAGTTTTGAACCATCATAGTGAAACAGATAAATAGCCCCTTTCTTCATTATTTCAAACTTTTACTTTCAAATATTTTTTATTCCAATCTCCATAGTTCTTTTCCTTCTTCAAAGCTTCCTATCTTCAAGTTTTTGAGTTTCTTTGCTTGTTCTTCCTAAAACTTAAAACTACTTCAGTCTCCATTCTTCTTTGCTCACAAAAATTAAATGGCCACAATATCTAAAACTGTTCTGCAGAAAGAGGTTGCTTATTCATCTCGGCCGGCCGGCGAAAAATCAGTGGTGGAGCCACGCCCTGAAGAACTTATTCTCGAAGGATGTGTCATTGATTCCGACTTTAAGGTCGAGAAACCCTCACCGGTTCCTAGTCGATGCGAGCCGGTATCGAGATATATATGCTCGATACCCAAAAGCCTCCTTGCCCAGGTGAAGAAAGATTGCAATTGGGGAAGCAAAGAGGTTGTAATACCGGCACCAGAAGAAGCGATCACCACCCACGTGGAAGGATTCCTGAGTGTTTACACTTATCCTTTTACGATAGGTCCCCTCGATCCGGTCATCGTAGACTTCTGCATGAAATACCAAGTGACCCTCGGTCAAATTCACCCTCTTTTTGGAGGATCGTGATACTGCTCCGTTTCTTCGTGAGCAAAATCAACGGGCTTCCCTTCACCCTCGACCACCTCATAAGATTATATAGCCCTCGACTCTATCGAGGTAGGCTGATAAAGCTTCAACGCTAGGCCACCAAGGCGCTCATCTCGAGTATAAATGAAGACAAAGATCAGAGCTAAATGGGCCAGTTCGTTTGGGTGAAGATCACGGACCTAATCCCGGCTGAGAGCATGCCATTTCCTAAGAAATGGAATATGAAACGTAAGTATGATTCGGTCTTTTATTTATGTCCGTTGTTTTTACTTATTCATCCTTTCTTATCTGTGTTTTTCTCAATACAGTCGTTGCTTGGATGCCGGGTGCGGTTCCCCACCTTGAGACCTGGGTTAGGAGCCTGGTTTCGATGTCAACATATGTCAAGCGCGCATGGCGCGATTTGTCAAAGGGTCGGTGGGAGGCTCGTACTCATGGTAAGCTTTCTTACTGACTTACCGATTCGTCTATCGTTCTAACATTTTTTCAAGCACAATTTCATTTACTTTCTCCTTTTGTAGGTCTCGGAAAGGACGTGACTATGAGACCCCCACCCGGTAAGGAAGAAGTGTCACCACCTATCTCCAAACCGGCGAAGGAGAATAAGGGGAAAAAGGCCTCGAACTCCGAGGGTCAAAAACCCAAGAAGAGAACAGACCGTAAACTCAAGGGGAACATAATCCCACTGACTATGGAGTCAGTTCAAAGGCTAAGGGAAGAAGAAGAAGAAGAAGAAGAAGAAGAAGAAGAAGAAGAAGAAGAAGAAGAAGAAGAAGAAGAAGAAGAAGAAGAAGAGAAAGAAGATGATTTTGGGTTAGTGGCTTGTGCGTGAGCTAGCACCGAGTTTCGGAGAACTTCGGAACCAGTGGGAGGTGATACTGATCTGTCTAGACTCGATGAGGTCGAGGAGGAGACTTCGTCCCAAGGCCCCGAGCTAAGAGGAACCGAAGATGCTTTACCTCGGGGCAAAAAGACCGTTGAAGAGGCGGTGAATGCCTGTCACGACCCAAAAATCCAACTAGTCGTGATGGCACCTAACCCAACCCACTAGGTAAGCCAATTACCAACTATCCAATTTCAATAAAATTAATAAGAAAATTATTTAAAAGAAAATATCTAAAACCAATACATTTCCCCAAGAACTGGTAATACAAATCATGGGCTTCTAAGAATAGAATTTAGAAAACTGATATGAAATAAATACATAATATGTTTGAAAAGCACATAAACAGAATTTTATGAATCTAAGGCTACCATGAACAAGAGGCAGCTACAACAGGGACGCAAGTACATCTTCAAATCCAGCAACCATCGAACACAACAACAATAATGGCCAACATCTGCACGCAATGTGCAGAAGTGTAGTATCAGTACAACCGACCCCATGTACTGAGTAAGTAACAAACATAACCTTAGGTTGAAAGTAGTGACGAGCTTCTACCAAGGTCGGGTCCAAAACCAATAGTCCATAACAATGTAAAGTAAATAATACCAGAAGTAACTCAGAGATACAATGCTCAACTAAATCATTATTTAAAAAAAATAGTTCTTCCTTTCAAGTACATCAGTGAAAACCCAAATCGTTTACCGAAGTTGCCAAAAATATGAATAAGTTTGAAAACAATAATTTTCCCAAAAATCCTTTCAATAATAAATGAGATGTTTCATTTTATTTCTAGATAACCTGTGTAAAACAAATGCATCACTATGCCCGTCTGTCAACATATGTGAGAAATCATGAATAATGTGATACTGTACAACATGAGAAAAAATACATCTCTATGCCTGTATGTCATGTGTGCATGTCAATGCGATGCAACTCAATGATAAAATCATATGCATACTCTCAGAGGATCATTTCACTCAGTCCTCCCAATAACTCAGTCCTCCCAGTTACTCATTCCTCACAGTCACTCAATCCTCCCAAATCACTCAGCAGTCGCACTCGTCACTCGCACTCAGTAGGTACATGCGCTCACTAGGGGTGTTCAGACTCCGGATGGGCTCCTACAGCCCAAGCGCTATAATCTGCATGGACAACTCACGTGCTGCACGGATAACTCATGTGCTATAATAAAGACTATAAAGACTGCTACAAGCGGGCAACTCCGACCCACATAAAAATCCTCACAATCACGCCCTCGGCCTCACTCAATCATCAATCTATCCAGTCTCTCTCTCATGGCCTCACAATGTCATAACAATAGTCCAAAAATGACGATATGATGTATCAGTAAATAACAACAGAGACTGAAAAATTATATGTAATGAAATAAATATGACTGAGTATGAATTTTAAATTAAAAATAAATAATTCACACCAATATGACCTCTGTGGGTCCTAATAATACTGGCACATAGCCTCAACATGATTTTTAATATGGTTCTCCGCTAAATTTCTTTAGCATATAAAACTACATAGAAAATGCCAAGATTATTTGACTACAAAATTTCACGGAAATAATTATGTCATAATTTCCATGGTGCACGCCTACACGCTTGTCACCTAGCATGTACGTCACCTCCCAACAATTCACATAATATATATATATATATATATATATATTCAG
>AWOL01S0022381.1:10625-44917 GCA_000715115.1 Nicotiana otophora | reverse complement strand
TATATATATATTTCACATATTTATAGTTTTTTTTTTATTTTTATGCAATTTTACCTGTTTATAAATATTTACTGTAATTATATTATTTTATAAAATATTAATAATTAAATACCTATGGGGCTTACGCCTCACTGAGGCATATGTAAAATGTCTCGCCTTACGCCCACGCCTTTTCAAACACTGCCTTCCAGATTGGCCACAATAATTTCTTGAAATTCATCTAGACGCCTGCCTTGCTGTTTTTCAGCTTTGCGCGCTCCAGACTCAAAATTCATATCTCGCACTAGGAATCTCCAAATTGCGATCCGTTTGTGCCATTAGAAAACAAACTCATAGAGCTGCATCACATATGAATTTTATAGAGAAATCCTTTCGGAAGAGAAACATAAAATTCTCGAATTCGACCTAGTTGCAGTAAACTTTCAGATTCGTGTAGTTTCGGCGAACAAAATCGTATCTTGAGCTAGGAGTCTCTAAATTGCAAACGGTTTGTATTGTTGGAAACTATACATCCGAATCTACAACACAAAAAATGTTAGGGGAATAACAACTTCCAGATGGACCGCGATAGTTTTTCAAAGTTGATCTCGTCGTCTATTGAGCTCGCTTTCCATCTCTATGCTCTCTGAGTTATCCTGGGAGTGTTTTCTTTTTCTTCTTGAAGTTGACTTTACTATCTTGCATGTAGTAACTTTGACTATCATGCTTCACAAATCTTATCTCTTCATTTTATTTTGTAGACTCGTAAAGAAGCTCAAAGGGTCGAGATATCAGACTGAGGTGTCATACAAGATGCGGAGCCACCCCATCACCAACTGTTGCACTTGATTTGTTGATAGTATTGAAGTTCATCAATGGCGGCTCCCATGGTGATTGAAGATTTTTTCAAGAGAGACGACTTCTCATATATAGGACCTTCAACCAACACTTGCACAAGAGAAGCAAGCTATCATGCTTGAGGCCTAACAAGATATGTGGTCAAGAGATCATAACAACTACTGAACACGAGAGACATACATCGAGAATGACATTAAATGTGGAGACGTCATACAGACTTGGAAAAGCATTTAAGACGCGTCAGCAACAATGCCTAGTTTACGATCATCCTCATGATTTAGGCTTTTGTATAGAAAAATATCTAGTTCCTTTTGTCTCTATATTTTTGGATGTATCAACTTTTCTACTATTGGAGCAATAAAACATCTTTTGTACTTCAACGCAACTCGTCTTCTTTTCCTCATAGATATGTGCCTCTACACTTGAAGAATTTATGTGATGATACGATGACGACAAAATTTTTGTTATTAAAAACTCATGCGACTGAACTTAGAATGAAGCTCTAAGCTGCCTACGTACCTCAATGAAGAGGATCAAGTCATAACGTAGTTCAGAGAGGTAAGTTCTTTTTTTTTCTGTTTTTTTATGCCCTAATGTTTTCCTAGGCCGCCTCTCGCGAGGTTTTCAACCTAGCGGACTTTTGTTTTTTGACCATACATAGTTTAGACTCATGCAGGCCAAGAGTGTAGCAATGTACAGTTTAGGCTCATGCATCAAGGAGCGTCATGACTTGCAGTTTAGGCTCATACGTCGAGGAGCGTCATGACTTGAAGTTTAGGCTCATACGTCGAGGAGCGTAGCTGACTTTCATGGGAAGTACTTCTTTAGAAATTTGCCATTGATTGGACCAACTCTAAGACCATTCTTATCAACAGTTTTGTATGCGCCACTTGAATAGGCTTCCTTCACAACATATGGCCCATCCCATTTTGAGGTAAACATGTCGCTTATGCGTTTGTTGAGGATTATGGGTCGTCGGACAGCTAGGACTAAATATCCCACTTAGAATGATCGTGGCCGCACTTTCTTGTTTAAGGCTCTAGATAAAGGTTACCAAACATCTTGTTAAAAGCTTCAGCAGGGCCATTGGCGGTTGCATTATACATTGAAGACTTATGTTGCTTGAAACCAAATTTCTCGCATAGACTCCTCACGAGCTTGTTGTCAAATGGCGTTCCATTATCTGTGATTATGTATTTTGGTATTCCGTACCTAAAAATTATGTTCGACTTGATAAAATCGGCAACAATTTCCTTTTTTACTTCCTTGAGTGGAACAGCTTCAGCAAATCTAGAGAAATAGTCTGTGGCAGCCAATATGTACATATGTCCTTTTGATGACTTTGGAAGCAGTCCAACAACGTCAAGTCCCCATGCATCAAAAGGCCATGAAGCTACAGTCGGATGAAGAGGCTCTGGAGGTTAGTGGATATAGTTAGCGTGGAATTGACACACTTGACATCTTTTGGCATGTTCCATGCAATCCTTCACCATTGTCAGCCAGTAGTAGCCTATCCTCTTGATGCGAAAATGGATCTTAGGACCAGATTGGTATGCTCCACATGAGCCAAAATGTGCTTCCTTCATCGCTTGGTGGACTTCTTCTTTGTCAAGACATCGCAAGAATAGTCCTTCAAAAGAGCGGCAAAATAATGTCCTCTTGTAGAAGATGAATCGTGGTGCCCTTCGCTTGATGTATGTTCTTTATCGCGGATCCTCGGGTAACTTTCCATGTTCAAGGTACTCTATCAATGGTTGCCTCCAATCCTCTTTTCAATCACCCCAACGGACGTATGATGACTTTCGTTGATTTGAAGATCAAGAAGTCTAGGAATGACCCATCGATGACACACATGTGCCTTTGTTGACTCATTCTCTCCAAGTCCATCGTCGTGGCCAGGTTAGCCAAAGCATCAGCCATGCGATTTACTTCTCTTGGGATGTGGTTTAAGAACACTTGGTTGAATCATTCGAGTAAACAAGAAGCATATTGGTGGTATGGCAAAAGATCTTCCTTCTTTACATCGTAAATTCCCAAAAGTTGGTTGATGATCAACTTAGAGTCGCCGTATATCTCTAACTGTAGAATCTTCATGTCTAATGCCATTTCAAGACCGATGATCAAATCTTGGTACTCTGCAACATTGTTGGGGCATGTTTCACCTAAATCAAAGGAGAATGACAAGATTTGTCTATCTAGAGAGACCAACACAACACTTGCCCTCGCACCGTTCTGACGTGCGGATCCATCAAAGAACATTATCTATGGTGGAAATTCTTCAACGAACAAAACGTCTTCATCTGGAAACTCATCAGAAAGCTCCCATTCTGCCGGAAGAGGGTGATCAGCTAGAAAATCGGCGAGTGCTTGTCCTTTCACATCCTTTTGAGGTGTGTATGTGATCTCATATTGGTTAAACAATATGGACCATCTTGCTAGGCATCCAGAAATAACAGGCTGAGTCATCACGAACTTCACATGATCTGCTCGAGAGATGAGTTTGATGGTGTATGCTTCAAAATAATGCCTTAGTTTCTTTATTGCATAAAGTAACGCTAAGCATATTTTCTCAACAGGAGTGTAGTTCAACTCAGCTCCTATCAGAGTTCGACTGAGGTAGTACAAGGCCTGTTCCTTTCCTTCAACATTCTCTTGAGCAAGTAGTGCCCCAAGTGAGCGTTCTTGTGCTGCAATGTAGAGTATCAATGGCTTCCCAAGCATTGGTGCCCCTAACACAGGTGGACTCATCAACTATATTTTGATACTTTCAAAAGCATTTTGACATGATTGATCCCAATAAAAAGGGATATCCTTCCTCAATAGATGATTGAAAGGTTGACATCATCCAGCCAGATTAGAGATAGACCTCCGGATAAATGCTAAGTTTCCCTGTAGACTTCGAAGCTCCCTCAAGTTCTTTAGATTGGGCATTTTCTGAATGGCGTCAATCTTTGCGGGGTCAACTTCAATTCCACGATGATGCACAATGAAGCCAAGAAACTTTCCTGAGGTAACTCCAAATGCACACTTGAGTGGATTCATCTTTAGGTCAAATTTTCTTAACCTTTCAAAAATAATTCGAAGATCTTAAAGGTGGTAACGCCTACTCTTCGTCTTCACCACTAAGTCATCAATGTAGCATTCAACCCTCTGATGAAGCATTTCGTCAAAGATGTTTTGCATCGCGTGTTGGTAGGTGACACCGACATTCTTCAGACCCAAGGGCATCACTTTGTAGCAGTATATCCCTTTTGGAGTTCGAAAAATAGTACACTCATCATCTTCTTTTGGAGACATTCTGATTTGATTATATCCGGAGGACCCATCCATAAGTGACATAGCTTCATGTCATGTTGTAGCATCAACCATGAGTTCAATAATTGGTAGCGGAAAGTCATCTTTTGGACATACCTTGTTTAGGTCTCGAAAGTCAACACAAACACGTATTTGACCATTCTTCTTCTTGACAGGTACAATATTCGATATCCATGATGGGTACTTCACCTCTCGAATAAATCCCGCCTCGATGAGCTTGTTGACTTCAACTTCAATTTGTTGTACTAGCTCGAGTCGAAACATGCGTTGTGACTGCTTCACATGGCGTGCTCTACTTTTGATCCCTAAATGATGAACGACTACCTTTGGACTAAGACCAGGCATTTCTTTATACGACCAAGCAAAGACATATTTGTACTCGGTTAATAACTTGGAGTATATCTCCTCCTCCTGAAGCATAAGAAATGCACTAATAAAGGTGAGGCGTGGATCTTCCGGAGTGCCTAAATTAAGTTCCTTAAGCTCATCCACAGTTGATTGCCCGCCATCTTCTAGTTGAGGGGGAGCCTCGTGTACTTTCATCATCAATATCAAGGCATGGGCTATCTTCCATAGTTATGTGATAGGATGTTTCCACAAAGTCTGACTTTTCTCTTTGACTCCCTTGGATGGTCGGCATGGCTTTTTTCTCTTTCTCTGCTTCTTTACGAGGCTGGCCAGTGTAAACAATGGTTCTTCTTTGCACCTTCAGTGGACTATCTGTGGATATTGACAAAATAGACTTCCTCTTCATACGTGATGGGAAAACACTATAGATTGCTTTGTCAGCAACAACTTCACAATGATCTCGCTCCTCATGGACTTGATCCTTATGTTTTGCCAGTATCTTTCTAGATGGTGACTTATTTATGGTTCCCAAGCGACAAAAAATGGAGGTCTTTGAGGTAGTGGAAACTTCTTTTAGATGTTTGGAAGATACACGTTCACCTTTGTGACTTAGCCTTTCAAACACCAAGACCGGAGGGGTTGAGCCTCCAATGCGATCAAATACTGAAGCTCGTTGTTTTGTTTTCTTGCCCTTATCTTCGTTCATCTCCTCTACCGAGGCGTGTTGTGATGAAGTTATCTCTTTGCTTCTCTTAGATGAAATTCGAAGAGGCTCTGCCAAACTGAATCCCAACCCAAACTTTGGAGTGGCGACGTAGTGCCCTTGCTTTCTCAACTTCATTTGGGACTCATTGAGCCCATGTATATTTTCACCAGTGACTTCGTATTTGAGTTCTCCTAGTCTTGATGGATTGGAGAAGTCGTAACCAGACTTTTCAAGCAGTATGAAGGCCTTAGGATCATAGTGCCCTTTTATTTTATCAGCTTGGAGATTGCCTTTAGTAGACTCACAAGTCACGTATGGGATTTTTGCAACTGGGACAGTCATATGCTCCTTCAAATATTGGATATCTTTGTGACTCATTTGCTTCTTTGGAGTACATTCATGTAGCAAAGGTTGCCATTTCTTTTGACGCTCATGTGGAATATAGAGATAAACTAGATGCTCCTTATCAGTCTTTGTCTATATGTCACCTTCAAATGATGATAGCTTAATGGAGACTTCTTCAGTTCTCTTCTTAGGAAGCTTGGTGGTAGTCCATTGAGCCTCATTTTTTTCTTCTAACTTGACATCAGTTTCATCGACTGATGATGGTTTCTCCACACTCGGTTCACAAGAATCTAGGTAGAATTTTGCATCTGCAAAGTATGACTCCGTCTTAGTGAAAGGATTAGTGTCTGCATCAATTTTGACTATCTCTCCATCCCTTATGTACTTTAGACATGGATGAAAATTAGACGATACCACTCCATTCTCATGAATCCAAGGACGTCCGAGCAGTAGGTTATATGATGTTTTAGAATCTATGACGTGAATCAGGGTGTTTGAGTTCATCTCACCAATAGATAATTCCACACGGATCATACCTATGGCTCGTTGTCCTTCTTGGTTGAAACCTTGGATTGTTAGGTTACTTTTGGATAGCTCATCGATAGAGATCCCAAGCTTTTTTAGCACCACCTTTGGCATGATGTTGACAGTCAAACCATCATCAACAAGTATGCGATTGAGATGTTGTTCCCGAATAACCCCTACAATGAACAAAGGTATGTTATGTGGCCTAGACCCCAACAGTATCATTTGTGAAGGAATTTGTTGCACAACATGTGACAACTTTTCCGTTATCATGATGTTCTTGTGTTTTCATTGGAGTGCGTTCATCGTTGCTTTCCTACTAGAAACTACATGAGTTGCACCAACGTGACCTCCATGAAGGAATTTTCCAGAAAAGAATTCATGCAATGTGATTGATTTCAGAACTTTGGCGATAAGGCACCGTTAATCTTCTTGCTTATAGAAAATTTGATAATTCTTGGTGGTTGTAGCTTATCCACATCGCTTATTTTTGCTCTTGGCTTAGGAAGTGGTTGCCTCAAAACTTCTTGATGTCTTCGTTTCTTATGAGTGACTAGAGTCCAACCCTCATCGTCTTTGTCTTTGGACTGAGAGTCCAGCTCTAGTGAACCTTCAAGAGTTTTCCGTGGAAGATCAACTTCAACGGGCTCGAAACTTCCAAATTGTAAGAAGGCGGTGTTTTATGCGTTCTACAACCTTGAACACTTCTTTTCCTTGAGCACGATACTTGTATGATTTGCTTCTGATGTTTTATCCATGTCTATGATGATTTTTCCTTCACTTACAAGAGCCATGATTTTTTCTTTTAGAATGAAGCATTTCTCTGTAAGGTGGCTAATGACGCGATGAAACTTACAATATTTTGGATCGCCAAATTTACCAATTTCCTCAATCCTTTTTGATTAAGGGAGATCAATGACTTTCTTGGTCAACAATTCATCGAGGATCGTGGGTACGTCTGAATCTAGAAACGGATAAACCTTCGCCTCCAATTCTTTCAAGGTTGGACAACGTTTCTCCTCTTTAGGATATTGACTCGGGGTCTTATCCTCCTTGACCTTTTTCTTAGTCGTGACTTTCCCAGAAGTTGCTTTCATAGCCATAGATTCTTTGATTTGGTTCTTTGATGCAACATTTTTCTTGAACTCTTTCTGATCAGCAAATGTAGATGCCTTTCCATGGCTTGCGATTCTTAACTCCATGTCGTGAGCTCGCATTGCAAGTTCTTTAAATGTTCGCAGTTTGATTTGTTGTAAGATGTACAAAAGGCCCCACTGCATCCCTTGAATGCACATCTCCACAGCAGATATTTCTGAAAGACGATCCTTGCAGTCCAAACATAACGCCCTCCAATGATTGATGTAATCCAACACAGGCTCGTCCTTCCTTTGCTTGGTGCCTGTCAACTCTATCATGCTTATAGTTCTTCGGTTACTATAAAAACGATTAAGGAATTCCTTTTCAAGTTTCTCCAAACTATCAATGGACTCAGGCTCCAAGTCAATATACCAGTCAAATGTGTTCCCTTTCAGCGAACAAACAAACTGCTTTACCAAAAGGTCACCATGCATTCCAGCATTTCTACAAGTCTTGACAAAGTGGGAAATATGTTGCCTTGGGTTTCCTTTACCACCAAATTGATGCAGCTTTAGTGGTTGATAATTAGTTGGCATAGTTAGACAATCAATCCTCTTAGTATAAGGCTTAGAGTAGTACAATGAACTTTGTGATGGTCCGCTGTATTGAGCTCTGATGGTGTTTGTTATCATGTCTTACAATTGTTTGACAGATAACGCCGCAACCGAAGTAGATTATTGTTCCCTCTGAATGCTGACCTTGGCAAGCGATTCCTCAACAACCGTGTTTTGCGAGGTGAAGACAGGTGAACAAGGAGGGACGTGGCTTGACTCTCCAGGTGCATAGGCCTCAAGTTTGTTCATGAGTTGAGCAATTTGAAGGTCTTTGTCTTCAACAGATTTCTTCATGACTTCTATAGTTTGTTCCATTATGGCAAATGTTTCGTCCACGTTAGTTGCGTCGGTCATTAAGGCATTGAATTTCATTGAAACCGGAGAATCCAACAGATCCTCAAGTTCACCAAGTTTGGAGGCTGTTTGAAAAAGTTCGTCAAATAGTGAGAATGGGGTGTTGCTTCCAAAGATTGTGGTTGTAGACGTCATGTGAGATTTGCTCTTCTTTTCCATATCCAAGGAGGCGAAATATTCAGATCCATCCAAGCCACTAGCTTTGAACTTGCTTCGAGTGATTGGGCCAACATGACTGAGCTCAGCAGATGCGGCAGCAGTAGTATCTTTGCATGAAACATCACACTTGTGGAAAGCCATTGTAGCAGTAGATCTGAAGTTCGTAGTTTTCAACTTGCAGGAAGGAGAGATGAAGGGCAGAATGAGTCCCATTGGGCGTGCCAAAAATTTATTTGCAACAAATTTTTGTCGTACGGAAAATAAACTGCAACAAAAATAATATGAAGAAAAAGAGATTTTATTGATAAATATTTGTGAGTACGATTCTATGTATCGCTTGATTCTCCTCTCAAAAATTATCCGTGATTCGAGTACTTGAGAAGCGTCTTTCTCGAATGTAGGACGATGCAGACCTCCCTGTGATGTATTTAATCGCCAAGAACATTGAGCATCACTTTGTTGTTACGGGTTGATCTCCGGGAAGAACTCCGTTGATCACTCCTTTGTTGAAGAACTATGCACTTGATGATTGATCTCTCTGTTTGTGGATGCCTTCACCAACTACGGAATGTTCTTCTCTAACTCTGCATCTCTTAAGAGTTATGTAACCGCTCTATTTATAGTTATAGAGGATGGACAGTCCAGTTACATAAGAACTCTCTTGCTTGATTCTGATTGGCTAAGACATATCATTTTAGCCACTTGGCGACCTGTGGTTGGTTCTTTCTTTTTTTTTTAACTTGGATTGCCACATCATTTAACACGTGGCGTCATCTTTTTGGCTTGCAGTTTGACTGGATATGCCATGTTACTTGACACATGGCATGAGTCTTGGCCTTAAGATGAAATATGGCACAACACCACTAGTAGAAAGTAATAAAAGAGAGAAGAGTTATTGAACAACCAACCATATGTGAGAAAAGGCAAGCTATAGTCTATGATAAGTTAATGTACATAACATATGTGAGAAGACGCTGCTAACACGAAACAGTATGTATAATATTCCTTCTAGTCCTTATTTACTTAAGCTTTAAAAAAAAATTGGTCTAAATTAGCATTTGTCAAAATCAAGAAGACTATAACTTTTTTTGAATAATTTCATGTGAAATAGCACGGGCTAGTCAGTTTTTGGATTGGGAATTAAAAAATAGTCAGTGTTTGCAAAGTCATTGAAAAATAGCCACTATTTTACTGCAATATGAAAAGTTCCATCATAATATACTGGAGATTGATGCACCTGTGTATGAACTTCCAGCATCTTATGCTGGAACTCCAACACACAGAATGTTCCAGTATAATATAATAGAGATTGGAGCACCTGTGTATGAACTTCTAGCATATTATGCTGGATCAGTATATTATGCTGGAACTCCAGTATATTATGCTGGAATATTTTTCGGATTTTGAACAGTATTTTCATGCAGATTTATCTTTACATGAAAAGTAGCTAAATTTCGATTACTTTTAAAACTGTGGCTATTTTTCAATTACTACTTGTAAATCTGGCTATTTTTGAATTTCGCCCAATTTCATCCTTGCTACTCCGACAAGGTATCTAACATTAATTACCCATCTTAAAAACTTCCTTATTGCAATTTATCTACGGCTACTACTAAAATCATCAACACTAGTAGTAAAAGCAGAAATTTGGGTATGGCAAGTAATCATTGATTTTTGCCATATCCGTTACTTTTAGTGTGCAAATCACAAGAAAAAGATATTCCACAAACAACACTCCAGCCAAGTTCTCATATCAGATGGAATGTTGATGTCAATGTTAAGCCAACATTAGGGTATCTCCAACCTCCTCCTATTTCTCCAAAATACAGTTCTTGTTTTTCAAAATGTGGCTCCAATGCTCTCCCATTTTTGGCCCCAAAATAGGGGACGAATAGTGTTGCTCCAAATTTGGAGTTACACTATTCATCTCCTCCATTACTATTCATCCTTACTTTATTATTATTTTTATTATTTAACTCTTTTAATTTATCTCTTTATATATACCTAATTATGTTTATATAATATCTTTATAATATTAATTTACATCTTAACTTTGTCGTATAATTTTGATAAATTAATTTTTGTGCGTTTATTATTTTTATGTAAATTTGTAAGTTAATTTTATTATAAGTTATTTTTATGTAAATTAATTTTATTTATGGGAGAAAACTAGAGGTAGAAGTTGAATATTTATGTAATATTTAATTTGAATTTTATCATAATGTAATATGTATTTAATTATTTTTTATCTCAATGATTTTACTTTTATTTGAATTATCCGTTAATATATATAATCTATAATATTTGCTTATAAATTATATTATTTAAATATTTATGGTATAAAATAATTTTATATTAAATTATATGTGATGAATATGTAAAAAATAAAACAAATGTAGAATTTCTTTAATAGAAATAAGAAAATAAAATTTCAATAAAAGATAATAATATAATATTGAAGAGAGAAGAATATAAAATGGAATATTCTTTTTTGGAGTAAAAATAGAGTAATGGTTGGAGTAACTTTACTCCATTTTTGAGTTTACTCCATTTTGGAGGAGAAAATGGAGGCAAGGGTTGGATATGGCCTTAGCAATTTGTGATATGCACACTTCTAATTATGAGAAGAAAGGTTATTCCTATGTCTTTGATTATGACAATTATAGTGCTTTGTGTGACAAGGGACATTTGTGTAGTTGGCAAGATGGGTTGTATCTCAAACGGCACTGATAAGTAGAGGTTTTGACTGCTTATTTGCTCTTTTTTACTTATGTTTTAGCTAAATAATGCTTAAAGGTATTCCCGAGAACTAATGAAATGTGCTTTCTTGCAGGAATATTGGGAAACGAGCCAAAGAAATGAAAATTAACTCAGGAGGAGTAAAAATTGGACAAGAACCAAAACATGGCAAAATGGACCAAAGTGTGGACCGCACAATATTGTGTGCGGCCGCAAACTCTGAAGAGCCACTATCAGAATTCCTTCACAAAGTGCGGACCGCACAATTATTGTGCGGCCGCATAAGACAAGGTTCAGAGAGATGTGTTTTGGGGACCTGAAGATGTGCGGACTGCACTATTATTGTGCGGTCGCAGAATGTAAAAGTGCGGCCGCACTCATAAATATGTGGTCCGCAGAAATTTCCCATGTCAAACCAAGATCAAGAGTGTGGTCGCACTCAGAAATGTGCGGTCCGCAGAATCAGAGGAAGTGCGGTCCCACCCCAGATTTATGCGGCCGCAGAAGACCACCCTGTCAAGTCAGCTTCAAAGTGCGGACCGCACACAGAATTGTGCGGCCGCACAACCTCCGCAGGGGCAATTTTATCTGATAATTTTATCTGGGTATAAATAGATCTTTTTATCATTTTTAGGTTAAGTTCTGAACACCTGATAATAGATAGCCGTTTTTCTTTATTGTTTTGTGTAACTTTGTAATAGTTTATCATTTTAACGTTAGATTTTCTTCCCTTAATCATGTATTATGAGTTTTATCTTAGTTTCTTCTTTAATTTCTTCATTTCCTATGAGTAGCTAAACCCTTAGCTAGGGTTGTGACCTAACCCTAGTATGGGTATCTAATAGATGATTAATTTCGGGCTTATTTATGATTGGGTATATGATATTTAGCCTAGTTCTTGCTTGAATTTAAGAATTGATGGTTGCAAACATTGATTCATGCCTAATTGACTAAGACTCTACTTGAGAAAGAGAGACTAAGTCTAGGAAAACTTGGCTAACAAGAAATTGGGGTAAACTAGAGAAATTGATAGCCCCAATTAAAGGGTCGAATTTAGAGATAGTAAGACCCGACTTGAGCATATATCACTTGTTTCGTGACATACCCATTTGGACTTGAGAAATCCAAATTGGGCAAAGTGACTCAAACTACCAAGAGGTATAGAGTGAGTAATCGCGTGTAATTGCTATATTGTATTCCGACCAACCAAACATGCCCTAAAGCCCTCAATCCGGTAGGCAACCAACTAGGCGGAAGTTACAACTGTAGATCTTTTATAACCTGAAAAACAATCCTTAGATTTACAATTACAAGCATTAGCATAAAACATAGAAGTAGAAAAGAAACAACAGAATATGTGGAACTGAAATCTTGGGTACGTTATATACTTAGACTAGGTATATACCTAATCCAATATAAAGCTCTCTGTGGAATCGACCCTGACTCGCATTGGGTATTTATAATTGCATCGGCCGCCTCACAATCCCATTCAGTGGTGTGAGTTTGGGCGATATCAATGTTTGGCACCGTTGCCGGGGAGCTAAAAACGGATTTAGCTATATATTTAATTTTGTGTGTGATTTGTCTTCTTTTCCTTCTAGGTTACTAACCTTTTTGTGAACCGATTGTAGGTACAAAAATGGCTCCCAACAATGATCATCTCGGAAACATGCCTTTGGGAGATGTGGACGTGGAAGATGACCCGGTTGAGGAGGTTCCTCTTGAGCCTCAAACAAATAGACGAGGTTGACTGCCTCAAAACGACATTCTCGTTCCACCCCCAAATCCACCAAGAGCGGCTCCACACCGGTATTGCCGACTGAAGGGTATGCAAGTGCCATAGTCCCGACCCGCATTAGGGCAGGTAACTTTCAAATCACATATGTTATGCTCACATTGCTTGAGCAACAGGGATCCTTCACCGGAGCTTCGAATCAAAATGTGTACAAACACTTGAAAGGATTTGTGTGCACTTACTGGGGGAGTAAACAGACCAATGTCTTCGAGGATGCTCTAAGGTTGAAGCTATTTCCCTTCTCTCTACAGGGGAAAGCCTTGGACTGGTTAGAAAGATTGCCAAACAATTCTATCCATACATGGGACGAATTGGCAGAAAAATTCATTGCCAAGTTCTTTTCTTCCGGGCATATGGCTACTCTTAGAGACGAGATTCTAGCATTCAAACAAGAATCCAATGAGCCTCTGCATGAGATATGGGAGAGGTACCGCACTATGGTGAAAGAGTGCCCGAATAATGACATGACTGAGGCTATGATTCAACAAACCTTCTACAAGGGGATCAATACTACCAATCAGTGCGTGGTCAACCAACTTGCCGGTGGAAATTTAATGACAATACCATATGCTGAAGCTTGTGAAATCTTAGATGAAAAGGCGGATACTTCATCAGCATGGCAAAGTAGAGAAAATGTTCTTCAAGGTGATCCAAATGTGATCACCTACACAAAGAATTGCATGATCATGGGCAAGCAATTGCCGGGTTGACCACTACAATTAATCAATTGGCCAAAGCTCCACTTCAACAGGTTCATGGTCCTAAGCAAGTAAATGCAATGGAAGGTGTCAATATGTTGGTGAACAGGCGAAATCAAAAGGGTCAACAAGTGCAAAACCGTGTGGAATAATTTGTGCAAGATGATACTGGATTTGACCAAGACGAATCATACAATTAACAAGAGGAAGAAGTGCAATATATGAATAACTACCAAGGGCAAATAAACAACTCTCAAGGCCCGAATCAACAACAATGGCGATCTCAAGAAAATCAAGGCAATTGGAGTGGTAATACCAACAATCAAGGTAATTAGAACAATAAAAATAATCAAGGCAATTGGAACAATCAAGGCAACCAAGGCAATTGGGGTGGAAACAATCAAGGATATTGGGGAGGCAACAACCAAGGGGGTTGGAACAATAACCAAGGGAATCGGGGGCGGGCTTTCAAAGGCTTCCGATGTATCAACAACTAAACAACTCGCCTCCTTATCCATCTCATGGTTATAGCTCTTCCAATAATGAGATAGGACATATTGAAAATATGTTCAAACAAATGATAGAGAAAAATGCCGACTCTGATGCTCAACTAGCCTCTCACAACATTGCAATCCGCAATTTGGAGGTTCAATTAGGGAAAATCTCGCAAGCTTTAAATACTCATCCTAAGGGGGCACTACCTAGTGACACGGTGATGAACCCGAAGGGTGGAAACAACACGGGACATGCCATGGCCGTAACCACAAGGAGTAGAAAGGGTGGGGAGGCAACAACATCAAACAAAAAGAGAATTGTGGATGATGATGTAGTGATTCAAGAAGATGAAACTCCAAGCAATGTGGTTCAAGCTAATGAACAAGTGATAATTGATATTGATGAAAATGTGGAAGATACTCAAGAAGAAGTGAACCCGTCTAGGGAACACGTGATTGACATACTGGAATCGGTAGTGCCAAAGGCCAAGGCACCAATGCCAAGGCCTCCTCCTCCATACCCTCAAAGGCTCGCCAAGCAAAATAGCGAGAACCAATTCAAGAAGTTTATTGACATGATGAAGAGCTTATCCATTAATGTGCCATTGGTTGAGGTGTTGGAACAAATGGCCGGCTATACAAAGTTCATAAAGGATTTGGTGACAAAAGAAAGATTAATGAACTGTGAGACTATCAAGATGGCACATCAAGTGAGTGCTATTGTGCACTCAATGGCTCCAAAATTGGAAGATCCCGGCATTTTCACAATCCGTTGCACTATTGGAAGCGTCGACTTTGCCAAAGCTCTATGTGATCTAGGGAAGAGTATCAACTTGATACCCTACTCGGTATTCAAAACTTTGGGAATTAGGCAACCAAGACCCACATCTATGATGTTACAAATAGCGGATCGTACTATGAATAGACCATTGGGTATTATTGATGATGTGTTGGTTCGTGTTGATAAGTTCATCCTCCTGGCGGACTTTGTGATTCTTGATTGCGAAGTAGACTATGAGGTGCATATTATCTTGGGTAGACCTTTACTTGCTATGGGGAAGGATCTTGTTGATGTGGAAGCCGGTGAGATCACCTTCCGGGTGGGTGATAAAAAGGTGGTTTTCCATGTAGACAAATCTTTCAGGCAACCGAATAGCAATGAAGTTTGTTCATTTGTGGACTTAGTGACCGAGGTGATTGTTGATGATACTAGTGCCATGATGAATGTTGATGATACTTTGGAGGCCGTATTGCTTAATCGTGATGATGATGAGAAGGAAGGCTTTGTGGAATGTGTAAATGCATTACAGGGAATGGGGTCGTATACTTATGAACCCCGAAAATTGTCCTTAGATCTTAAGAACCGGAAGTCTCCTCCAATAAAGCCCTCAATCGAGGAGCCTCCCACTTTGGAGTTAAAGTCATTGCCTTCACATCTCAGGTATGCGTTTTGTGGCCCATGTTCTACTTTACCTGTTATTCTTTCCTCTTGCTTGACTAACGTGCAGGTAGATTCTACTTTGGCAGTGCTTCAAAAGAGGAATAAAGCTATAGGATGGACACTGACGGATATTCGAGGTATAAGCCCCACCTTTTGCATGCACAATATTATTTTGGAGGAGGATTCCAAACACTCCATTGAACATCAAAGAAGATTAAATGAAGCAATGCAAGATGTGGTGAAGAAGGAGATCATAAAATGGTTGGATGCCGGGGTTGTTTACTCCATTTTCGATAGCTCGTGGACCTCAAAGAAAGGGGGCATGATTGTGGTAACAAATGACAAGAACGAGTTTATCCCCACAAGAACGGTCACCGGGTGGAGAGTTTGCTTGGACTATAGGAAGCTCAACAAAGTCACTCGGAAAGATCATCTTTCGCTTCCATTTCTTGATCAAATGCTTGATAGGCTGGCCGGACGTGCGTTTTATTGATTCCTTGATGGATATTCCGGCTACAATTAAATTCTTATTGCTCCTGAGGACCAAGATAAGATTACTTTCACTTGTCCCTATGGTACTTTCGCATTCTCGCAGATGCCATTTGGGTTATGCAATGCACCAGCGACTTTTCAACGGTGTATGATAGCCATCTTCACCGACATGGTGGAGGATTTTCTTGAGGTCTTCATGGATGACTTTTCCGTGGTGGGGAATTCTTTTGATGAGTGATTGGACAACTTGGACAAGGTTTGGCAATCTGTGAGGAAACACACTTGGTTTTGAATTGGGAGAAATGTCACTTCATGGTCGAGGAAGGCATAGTCCTCGGCCACAAAATTTCAAAGCATGGTATTGATATCGATAAGGCCAAAATTGAGGTGATCACCAAACTCCCTCTCCCTATATCCGTGAAGGGAGTGAGGAGTTTCTTGGGTCATGCGGGATTCTATCGCCGATTCATCAAGGACTTTTCTAAGGTGGTAAACCCCTTGTGTAAACTTTTGAAGAAGGATGCCAAGTTCCATTTCAATGAGGATTGTATGAAGGCATTCGAATTTCTCAAGTTCAAGTTGACTACTACTCCTATTATCACAGCACTGAATTGGAGCTTGCCTTTCGAGCTCATGTGTGATGCAAGTGATGTGACGGTCGGAGCAGTTTTGGGGCAACGTATCAATAAAATCTTCCATCTGGTCTACTATGCTAGTAAGACCATGAATGATTCCCAAGTTAATTACACAGTGACCGAAAAAGATCTCCTTGCTATTGTCTTTGCTATGGAGAAGTTTTGCCTGTACTTGATGGGTACAAAGGTTATTGTCCACACCGATCATGCGGTGCTTCGGTACTTAATGAGCAAAAAGGATTCAAATACAAGGTTAATGCGGTGGGTGCTTCTATTGCAAGAGTTTGATCTAGAGATTCAAGACTGCAAGGGTAGTGAAAACCAAGTGGCAGACCACTTGTCTCATTTAGAGGAGGAGGGGAGGACACATGATGGCCTTGAGTTAAATTATTCCTTCCCTGACGAGCAACTTCTATCCATTTCAATGACCGGGATGCCATGGTTTGCCGATTTAGCCAATTATCTTGTGAGTGGTATTGTACCGAATGAGTTCTCTTCAAACCAAAGGAAGAAGCTCAAACAAGATTGCCTTGACTATTATTGGGATGAGCCGTATCTCTTCCGGATTTGTACCGATAGTGTGATTCGACGATGTGTGCCAGAGGAGGAACAAATGGAAATTCTTGAGGCTTGCCACTCTTCACCATATGGTGGTCACCATGGTGGAGCTATAATGGCAACAAAAGTGTTGAGTTGTGGATTCTATTGGCCTACTCTTTACAAGGACGCTAGCGATTTCGTCAAGCGTTGTGATGAATGTCAAAGGGCCGGTGGGATTTCTAAGAAAAATGAGATGCACTCACCACCATCTTGGAGATTGAAATTTTTTATGTGTGGGCCATTGATTTCATGGATCCGTTCGTGAGCTCTTGTGAAAACACTTACATATTGGTAGTTATGGATTATATGTCAAAGTGGGTTGAAGTCGTGGATTTACCCAACAATGAAGCTCGAAGTGTGGTGGCATTTTTGAAAAAGAACATCTTCACGAGATTTGGTACTCCAAGGGCCATTATTAGTGATGGGGAATCACACTTTTGTAACAAAGCTTTTGATACCTTACTCACAAAGTATGGTGTCACTCACAAAGTATGGTGTCACTCACAAAGTGTCAAGTCTCTATCATCCTCAAGCAAATGGGAAAGTCGAAGTCTCCAACCGGGAGATCAAGAGTATTTTGTCAAAGACTGTGAATGCCAACCGGACGGATTGGTCGAAAAAACTTGATGATTCTCTTTGGGCTTATAGTACGGCTTACATAACACTGATTGGCATGTCTCCGTATCGGTTAGTGTTCGGGAAAGCTTGTCATCTACCGGTGGAACTTGAGCACAAGGCTATGTGGGTATTGAAGAAGCTTAATCTTGAATGGGATGTCGTCACAAATGTGGTACAATTGAATGAGCTTGATGAATAACGGTACCATGCATATTCAAGTTCGTCATTATACAAGAACAAGATGAATTACCTCCATGACAAGTACATTCGGAACAAGGAGTTCAAAGAAGGTGATCTTATGCTATTGTTCAATTCTCGGTTGCAGATGTTTCCGGAAAAGTTGAAGTCCAAGTGGAGTGGTCCATTTGAGGTTGTGTACGTAACACCCTTTGGTACATTAGACTTAAAGAACAAGAATGATGAAGTGTTTAAAGTCAATGGTCACCGGGTGAAAAATTATCTTGGCAAAGTTGACGATGACCACGTTGTGGCGTTAATCCATTTCAAGTGATTGATGGTAACCTGCGTCGTGCCGCGACATTAAATCAGGCGCTTCTTGGGAGGCAACCCATGTTTCTTTTCATTTTCTTCCTTTTTAGATAGGTTTTGTATTGAGCTAACTGGTTTTGAAGTGATTTGCAGGAATGAGTGTGCATTGTAGGTACTGTGATTGAAAAATTGGCCAAGTGTTGATAAAGTGAGGACCGCACAATTATGATTGCAACCACACAACTGGAGACCCAAAAATGTGAACTCTCAAAAGTTTTGAGTTACAGAAAATAGGGCAATCTGCGGCCGCACACAAAAATGTGCGGACCGCACACACTCACTTTTGTGCGGACCGTAGAATCTCAGCTCAAGTACAGGTAAAGAGTGCGGACCACACTCAAAATTGTGCGGCTGCACTCAGCTCACTTTGTGACCGACTTGGTCAAATTATAAATAGGGCTTTTGAATACTATTCACACTTTACACTCTCTCAACTCTTGAGCCCTAAGCAAATACTGTGCATCACAAAATAGTTCACACTTCATAATCAATTTATCAAGTCTAGATTCTCGCCTGCATTTCTTCATCACTGGTGTGTTCAATCCATGTTAGACTTTTTCCATATTTCTTAATTTTTGTTCTTGATTAGTTTAATTATTTTTAGGCCTAAAATGTCAAATGTTCTTTATATGTGCTTAAGACCATGTGGGTAATTTCATGTATGTTCATTGGAGACTAGGAAGACCATTGATCATGTTTATTTGCAAATGCCATGTCTAATTTGTAAAACAATTTGCAATAAACCTAAAGTCACTACCGTATGTTTTCAAATTGTGCGGCCGCACACAAAATTGTGTGGTCCGCAGATCTGTCGATTAGTGCAAACATGTGCTTGAAAAGTGCGGACCGCACTCAAAATTGTGCATCCATAGAAAAAATTGTGTGGTTGCAGAAAAACATGTGCGACTGCATATTGGAACTTCAGAGAACCAGTGTCTCAGCTTGGAATTGTGTGGAAGCACTCAAAATTATGCAGTCCGCACTTCAGCATGTGCGGCTGCACTCAAAATTGTGCGGTCCACACTTCAGGGTGTGCGACCGCACTTTAAAATTATGCGGTCCGCATATGACAGTCTGCGGCCGCACTCAAAATTGTGTGGTCTGCACTGTCTCTTCTGTAAACTATTGTCCTACAACTGTACTGCAAATGTTTAACCTGTTTTAAACTCCAACTGACTTATGTGCCTTATATTGCAGACAATAGTTCACTCCCGAGGTAGAGGCGATACATCCAAAAGGAGAGGTGAGCCTTCCTGAGGCAGAGAAAAGGGGACTAACCCACTGGGGTGCAATCTAAAGTAATTGCCAAAAGGCCGACCACTGGGAGAGGTAGGGCCATAGATCCCTCTGAATCTAGTTCCTATGCCCCGTCTAGGGAAGCCTCCGAGGGTCAGTCAATGGAGGTACAGCCTGAGGCCCAGTCCCAACCACCACAACCCACCGGGAGATATCAATTGCTCAATGAACCCTCCACTACAACAAGTTCTTCTGAGGGTTCTGATGCCGATAGCCAGGGTTCAGAGCCCTACTCTACACCTACTCCTCCGGCACCAGTGGTAATAGATGATGATGATGATGATGATGATGATGATGATGATGGTAGAGAAAGTGACACTCGAGTGGCCGGCCTAGAGAGGTTGAAGAAGAAGGAAGCATGGGAGGATCGGTTTGTGAGTTTGACAGCCTCCATAAGGTTCAGAGAGTGATGGCCCCAGAGATCGCTCACACTTGAGAGACAGTTCTTAATGAAGGATTTGGATAAATACAATCCAAATGTCCTTCGATAGTTCCGGGAGCGAAAATGGTGGATGGGGTTCACCCAAATTGTCATCGATACAAATGAGCACTTGGTTCGGGAGTTATATACCAATGTGGCTCACATAAAGAAGGGTACCAAGATAACAAAGGTGAGAAATTTGAAAGTCAAATTCGACCCCAGCACTTTGAACACTTACCTGGGCTTTGAGGAGGTAGAGGCAGTCAAGTACCTAGAGAATATTCTTATGGGTGATGCAGCTCGCCCTTGGCTAGCTGAGATTTTGGCTGCTCGAGGACCACCACCACCGTGGATCACAGCAGGGGTTCCTATCCTCTGGGCCACCCTAAAGTTTGAAGCAAAAGAGTGGCAGACCTTTGTGTGCAGCCGTATCGACCCGAGCAAAAATGAAAACATTCTTCCTTTTCCCTGAGCAATTTTGGTGGCTTCGATTATGGCTGGGTACCCAATCAATGTGGGTGCCATCATGTCGGCCAACATGAAAATAGCTATCCAAAAAGGTGAAAGCTCCTACCCATATCCTAACACCCTCATAGAATATTTCAACGATGCAAAGGTGGTTCCAAGGACATTTGATACGAAAGTGAGGGCCAAGAAGCTCTTCTCATGGTACCACCTGCTGGGTGCGGACAACCCAAAGTTCAAGGGTAAGGCCACTACCACCGTTGGTCAGTCTGATGAGCCATTGGTGGTGGGTACAGAGTCTGCTACTAAGCCATCTATAGCTCCATACCTCCTACAATAGTCGGGCCTTCCACCAAGACAACTGACATACCACCACCTTCATCTTCTAGACCATCAGCCTCAGTACCAGTGCTAACGTCATCCACCTATCCACTCACTGTGCTGTGTGTCTCCCGTACATTGGCGAGTCTCAACAACTAGATGTAGACAACCACTTTTAAGCTGTCTGACATATCTAGCGATGTTGTAACATAGCCTTCTACCCCAACAGCACCATAGGTCCCTCCGTCAGTGGAGGAAATATTGAAAACGATTCTGGAGAACCAGAAGACCATTATGGATACACTAGTGGCTCATGGGGGAGCTATTGAGGAGTTGGGCATACAGGCAAAAAAGATCATGAAATCCCAGGCTTCAAAGAAATCAGTGGAGATATTGAGGAAGGAGGTGACGAAGATTACAGCCGCGGGTGATTTTCCATTTGACCTACTGATGAAGACAGATCCATCTGTACCAACAGACCCAGCAGCACCATCAGCAGAGGCACCAGCTGGCCAGTCTGATGAGCCAGATCTTACTGCCCACACTGCTGAAGAGATGTTTTAGATGCTCTCCAACCCTGTTGTTCCCTAGCCAGATGATGATGAGATACAGTTGGTGGAGCCCGAGGGTGGTGATGCTGACAGTCACCCTGAGACCACATAGGGAGTTTTCTCTACTCTCTACCCTCCCTATTTTGATTTTGCTAAGCATTGAGTACAATGTTTGTTCTTATTCAGGGGGGTGGTCTATTTTGGTTTGATTTGATGACATTTGATGACATTGGCCTGTAATAACTTTAATACTCTTTTTCTTTTATCTTTAGTTTCTCCCTCATTATGTATATATTCATCCCTCTTGTATATATTCTATTTCTCTCGGTATGAATATTCATTTGACTTACTTTCAGTAGTTTATTTCATAACTTCTTCATTTTGTTTTCTTAATAGTATAGCTTCTTAGTTACTTTAATAGATTCTTTTTGATTTGTTAGCTCCTTTTTGATTTGTTAGCTTCTTTTTACGTTTAAGTGAATAATAAGCCTTTGGTTTTCTTTATGCCATGGTTCTTTCCAAAGGTGGGTTTTGTGTGAATCGGGTGGCTCTTCCCAACGATGGATGGCGTGACAACCTTCTTAAGGGATCGAGTCTGTTCTTGATGTTTAGGTAGAAATAATAGTATAAATGAATAAATAAGGGTCGAGCATACTTCACTTGGTACCAACACACTTAACTACACGCTTATGGTTAAAACAAGATTTTGGAAAGAAATGGCTCTAGTTAGTGACCTTGTGACTCTTGTGTTGACTTAGGCAATCATCGAGTGGTTTAGTTGAACCATTAGCGATTTTCAATCTTGAATGCGGTTGTTGTGGATTCTCGACTCTATTCTCTTTAACAATCCGGTGGTGTGAGAAGTGAGGTATTTTGTTACAAGTCCAAGTACCCGTGTGAATGGTCTAGAACTTGCCCCGAATGTGTTTTTAGACGAAATTCTAAGTTAGCTTGGCTTGAGAAGTGATTGTAGGCTATCCTTGACCCGTTTTGAAACCTTTCGTGGCCCATAAATGATATCATCCTTAGTTAATCCTTTTGAGCCTAAAGACTCTTTTATTCGATAACCATATTACAAGCCTTTACCCGATTTATAGTGACCCTCTCTTGGCACCCAAGCTTTCTTTAGCACTCATGAGAAACAAATGGAGAAAACATAAGTTTGGGGGGAGAGACGAGGAGTTTAAAGATGGTATCAAGGCACAAAAAGAGAAAAAAAATGAGAAGAGAAAAGGCAAAGAAAAAGAAAGGAAAAACAAAAGAAAAACACAAAAAGAAAGTGAATAATATGAAAGGGTTGAAAAGATTCAAAAGAAAGCAAAAGTGCAAAGCATGGAGAAAACAAAGAAGGAGAATATGAATAACATGACCAAGAAAGAGTGATGTCAATTCTCTCTAGTTCCCCTAAGGAAAAAGAAAATGACTCAAAGAGTCAGCAAAATATGAGCCACAAAGAGAAAATGGAGTGCTAAAGGAAAGATGAACCAATTCCATTCCAATATTTCCCTCCTTAGTCCAAAAGCCTTCATTACGTGCCGAAAAAGCCCTACGTGATTTCAAGCCAGGTAAACTTACATTAGTGGTAATCTACACGAGGGGAAAGCATATGGTACTTAGAGTCGGGCTTGTGGCATTCTTTTGAGAGTGATGAGTGAATCTTTCTCGATTCATTGCATTGAGTGCTATATTCTTAAGTGAGATGAGCTTCCAGACAGTATAGGAGGAGGAGTTTGGGATCCACAATGACTTATATGAAAGTGCAAACTTTCTTGAGGAATTAAGTCAACTCTTGATGCTCAAGCGTCACATTAGAGCTATTTGTGCTTTAACATTCAAATCATAGGCTTGTTAATGATTCATGAGTGTGTGGGTAATTGTTGGTCCCAATTGATGTGTGTTTGATTCAACTTAGGCCAGCTGAAATAGCCCTTTTCTAGTGGAGGTGGGAATTGCCTTAATTGCTTGAGGTCAAGCAAAATCTTAAGTTCGGGGAAGTTGATAAGTAGGGATTTTGACTGCTTATTTGCTCTCTTTTACTTACGTTTTAGCTCAAAATGCTTAAAGATACTCCCGAGAACTAATGAAATGTGCTTTCTTGCAAGAATATTGGGAAACGAGCCAAAAAAATAAAAATCAACTAAGAAGGAGTACAAATTGGACAAGAACCAAAACAAGACAAAATGGACCAAAGTGTGGACCGCACAATACTATGTGCGGCCGCAGACTTTGAAGAGCCACTGCCAGAATTCCTTCACAAAGTGCGGACCGCGCAATTATTGTGCGGTCGCAGAAGACAAGGTTCAGAGAGATGTGTTTTAGGGACCTGAAAATGTGCGGACTGCACTATTATTGTGCGGCCGCAGAATGCAAAAGTGCGGACGCACTCATAAATGTGCGGTCCACAGAAATTTCCCATGTCCAAGCCAAGATCAAGAGTGCGGTCGCACTCAAAAATGTGCGGTCCGCACAATCAGAGGAAGTGCACCGTACCCCAGATTTATGCAGCCGTAGAAGACCACCATGTCAAGTCAACTTCAAAGTGCGGATCGCACACAGAATTGTGCGGCTGCACAACCTCCGCATGGATAATTTTGTCCGATAATTTTAGCTGGGTATAAATAGATCTTTTTGCCATTTTTAGGTTAAGTTTTGAACCGCCTCACAATCCCAATCAGTGGTGTGCGTTTGGTCAACATCAGGCACTAGATGACAACACATAATAGGAATTGACAATATTTTAGCCTTATATTAGATTTGGCAAAGAAAGTCCCAAACAATTGGCATTATATAGCCAAATCCTAAAAAAACTACTCTCTTATATGTTCTCTCTCAAACAATTGGCCCCAAACCGTCTCCTCCCCCCTCCCTCCCTTCTTCGCCGCTCACTCCTCTTCTTGTTCACTTCTTTCCTCCCCCCTTTCTCTCCTTGTATTTCTTCTTCTATCTCCTCTTTCATTCTCATTGTTTACTAAACATTCTTGCAAATTAAGCTAAAAAAAAAAATCAGTGGGATGAAAAGGTAAGGTTGATCTAAAAAGCAAAAACTAAGAGAGAAAAAAAAATTCAACTTTATTTTTCTTCTCTATTCTTTTTTTGGTTGGATTGAACGAGTGGGCGTGATTGAAATTAGTTGAAAATACCTAGACGGGGCTATATACAAAATTTGAGCAAGATTAGAAGTGATTTAGATTGGTTTCACGTAAAAACTCATAACTAAAAATCCAATTGCGACATGTGTATATCGCATTGTATATCGTGTACATCAGTGTATATCGTGTACATCTGTGTATATCGCACACAAGTTTTTAGGACGTCTGTATATATCACTTTGTATATCGTGTATACAACACAATTGTTTTATGGACGGCCGTGTATATCACATTGTATATCGTATATATAACACAAAGTTTCATGGATATACACAGATACCCATGATATACATAAGATATCACTGATGTACATAGAGATATACATAAAATACTCATGTGGAGTCGTCTTGATTTGAGTTTTCAATATGAAATGTGTTATACAAAGAAGGAAAATAAAATTTTAATATACTTTTTTGATATACACATTATTATTATGTTATACATTGTGATATACAAATAAAATATAATTATTATTGTGTTATATATATTTGGACATACAAATAAAAAACTAAAAAAATAATTAAAAAATATTTGAGATTTTTTTCGGATACTACTGAAGGAAATGGAACCTAATTTCTAGGATGATGGTTGCTATGAGAGAAGAGAGAGAGGGTTTTAAATATATTTTACTATTTTTAAGAAAAATAATTTTGATGGGACTTATTTTTAGGATGGTGGTTGAACCATTAGAAGTAAGGGTGGCAACTAGGCCGATCCGGGCCCGGGCCCGCGGGCTAAGTGGGCTAGGACCGTTAGAACCGCTAGAGGTGGGCTCGTGCCGATCTCGTGGGCCGGTTCTTAGCTAGGAACCGACCGGACCCGTTTGGCCCGCCAAGCGACTGGGACCGGACCGGTCCCTTGGCGGGCCCAATGGATATTTAAAAAAAACAATACTCATTTGGCTTTTGCAAAAAAGAGTTGTTGGGGGTTTAAAAAATAGTCGTTGGCTATTTTTTTAAATAGCCGTTTAACTCCCCCCTCCCCCCCCCCAAACTTAGTTTTAACCCCAAATATTTTATAATTATACTTTTTCCCTATTTTCAACTATAAATACCCCCTATTTTTTATTTTCTTACAAAATTAATATCAATCTATCACAATCTCTCTCTATTTTTCTTCTATACTTGCTACCACCAACGGAACTTCCTACGAACCTTGAAGGATTTATGAAGTTTGTAAGAGATAGCATGTAACTTGTATGAATAAAAATTAGTATGTATTATGTAACTTATATTTTGGCACATCTTGATTAGTTCCTTTTTCTTCTCAGTGGTAGTATTAGCACATTGTTGTGCTCATTCCATAGGGGGGAGGAAGACTAAGAAAGATATTGTCATATTTTTTATTGCTATAATAAAATTATAAGGCATTGTTTTGAATATTATTTTACAATATTTTTGTCTTTCGATTTGAATTAAAATATTAGGTCACAATTCTATAATAAATTTACAGGGCATTGCCTTAGATATATTTTTAACATCTTTTTGTCTCTAATTTCTATTTAATTTTTTTTTAAAAATCACTACTTAGCCGTTGGGCCCACTTAGACCGCGGGTCCGGCCCGTTTAGCCCGGGACCATGAGTTCGTGGGCCTAGTTTCGGCCCGGTTCCTACAAAAAGACCGTTTAGTCAGGGACCGTTTAGCCCGTTTATTTAATGATCGGGACCGCGACCCACGAGGCCGCCCCCACTAGGCCCGTTTAGAGGCCGGCCCGACCCACTTGCCACCTCTAATTAGAAGAGAGAGAGAATAACTTTAGGCTACCATATGCCAAATCATAAAACGTTGGCTTTTTATTCCAATTGTTGTACCTAGTTGTCATGCCATGACAATACGTGGTAAATTTAATTACCATTTTAGTTGGGCTTAGTGGTTGGAATTGAAATTATTGCTTTTATGTGGGTGAAATTCAAAAATAGTCAGATTTATAAATGGTAATTGAAAAATAGTCACAGTCTCAAAAGTAATCGAAATTTAGCCACTTTTCATGTAAAGATAAATCTGAATGAAAATATTGTTCAAAATTCAAAAAATATTCCAGCATAATATACCGGAGTTCCATTATAATATACTAGACTTCAAGCATAATATACTGGAGTTCCAGCATAATATATTGGAGTTTCAGCATAATATACTGGTCCAGCATAATATGCTGGAAGTTCATACACAGGTGCTTCAATCTCCAGTATATTGTGCTAGAACTTTCCGTGTGTTGGAGTTCGAGCATAATATGATGAAAGTTCATACACAGGTGCACCCGTTTCCAGTATATTATGGCAGAACTTTCCTTGTTGCAGCAAAATAGTGGCTATTTTTTAATGGCTTTGCAAACGCTGGCTATTTTTCAATTATCAATCCGAAAACTGGCTAGCCCGCGCTATTTTCATTATCTTTATGAATTTCTGCTTTTACAATCATGGAAAAAATTAAGGAAATGATCTCTTATGGCCACTTACAATTTTAATAGAAGAAAATGACCTTTTTAGATATATTGTCTGTTATTTTCAGATTTCTTACGTGTAAAAATGAAAATCTCCTTATAAAAAAGACATGAAAACTAAAAATGAATTTCTTAGTAGTTGTGCAATTTTCTATTAAAAAAAAGATTTTAATTTTCATCAACAACCTAAAGAATCTTTACACGTTCAAGTTATTTAAGGAATGCACTTGCAGTGAACACTGAATAGGTAACAGATTAAAAGTAATCAAATTAAATGAACAAAACGAATATGACTTAATTCCTGCTTCGAAGAGAAAATTAATAAATAAGGTTTAATCCATCTATAACGTCTGATTTTGTTAACCAAGTCTGGAAACTCCAATGTAAAATTATAGAAAGTAATAAAAAAAATATAAGATTTTATTGAATACCCTACCATTTTTTATATGTCTCAAAAGCAACAAAAATATGCTAGTATAGAAAACAGAAAACAAATAAAGTATTAATTATATTTTCCAATTCTATTCTGATATTTCAAGAAGCCACGTAATCATTAATACTCATTTAGGAAAGAGATCAGCGTAATTTAGTTAATAATTAGTAATACCATAAGTATTTTTCTTAACTCATATACCACAATCCGAATTACTAAAATCTCATCATAAATATACATTATGAACTTATCATTTTACAAATCTATAAAATGAGCATACAGAAGGCAAATAAATATCCAAGAAAATTTAAACTAGAAAACAAGAAAACTATGAAATCTCCTCCTCTCAAATCCCAAAACTTCCTCATTGCAATTTATTTTCTGCTATTACTAAAATCATCAACAATAGTAGTAAAAGCAGAAATTTGGTCATGGCAAGTAATCAATGATTTGAACCTTCCATTGATTTTAACGTGCCAATCACAATTAAAAGATGTACCACAAACAACACTAAAACCAGGTTCTCATTTGAGATGGAATGTTGATGTTGATGTTAGTGTGCAAACACAAACATTAGCAGCGTGTGATATGCACACTCCTAATTATGAGAAGAAAGGTTATTTCTATGTCTTTGATTATGCCAATTATAATGCTATGTGTGACAAGGGGCATTTGTGTAGTTGGCATGCTAATCAAGATGGGTTGTATCTCTTTTCTAGTGGCAAAATTAATTACCATTTTAGTTGGGCTTAGTGCTTGGAATTGAAATTATTGCTTTTATCTTTATGAATTTCTGCATTTACAAACATGGATAAAATTAAGGAAATGATCTCTTATGGTCACTTACAATTTTAATAGAATAAAATGATATTTTTACATCTCTTATGTGTTATTTTCAGATTTCTTATATGTATAAATAAAGATCTCCTAGTAGAAAATACATGAAAACTAAAAATAAATTTATAAACTTATATGTATAAATAAAATATTAAAAAATTGAGTTTAAATAAAATGAGTGTTGTTGTAAAAGCTTGAAAGCATTAGCGATGAAGATTGAAAGTTCAAACTTAAGAGAAACTACTTTCAGTTTCGAACATATATGTCTAAAACTTCAGGCACGATTGTCGGAAGTTTGTCCTTGGCAAGACAAACCTCGGGCAAAAATGTCGGGAGTTTGCTTGGCCAAACTTCAAATGGGAATTTTTACAACTTCGGTCGTGTATGCCTGAAGTTTATTCTTAAATGGCTAAACTTGTAAATTTTATACGCTATGGCTATGACTTAATTAATGGTGGTCCCAGAATAGATTATTTGTGCACTTGGCCCGTTTTAATCGACGGTATATTAAAATTAACAGAATCTATACATATTGTCATCGATAAAAGGATTCCTTTTATCGTTGAATGATTGAATCAATGTATAGTTTAGATGTTTCTTGACTGTGTATGGTGGGTTATGGATTGATTTTAGATTATTTCTTACTTATATTCTTTTCGTTGCTATTCCCACGCATCAAATTTTCGAGAAATAAGAATTGCTTTTAACTTTCTCTTTGTTCTAAGTCATGTCCTCACTAAGGACCATGAGCCAATAACTTCAGATACAATGTATGATTTTTTTCAAGGCGCCGCCAACCTTTCAACATCCTCTCTTGGGATTAGCGATAAGAGTAAACCGGCTTGTGTGGTAGCGGCGAACTACGGATTTCGCGCTTGCAAGGAACTTTGAAATTTGATTATTATCAATGTTATGGTTCTACTTCTTGATTATGAGATTTGATATTTGTCGCATTACGGTGATAATGGAAATTGTACTCCTAATGAATAATAGTTCGTTAGGTGTTGGTCACGACAAATTCAGTTTAATAAATAAATAATACTGTTGTAACCCTGATATCTAAGGTTCTATGGTGTAGTGGTTAGCACTCTGGACTTTGAATCCAGCGACCTGGGTTCGACTCCCGGTAGGACCTTTTCTACGTTTATTTACATTTTATCTTAACTGCCTATCAAAGCAACAAGTGATACAAAAAAGAAAAGGAGGTAAGCTGCTTGTATTTTTTGCTTACTTTTAATATATTTTCCTTTTGTTTCAGCATTGATTGTAGACTAGCATTATGTAGTTGTACCGGGACGGCTCGATAAGTTTGGTGGCCTAAAGCCAAACTTTAATAAGAGGCTTTATTGTTTTATAAAAACAATTCTAGATAATTTTATTTGAAGTTTTTTCTAGCTTTTTCAGAATAAAATTTTTAATAATTTTATACATAAACCATTTAATCTCTCATGTAACATTATTGATCTTAAGTAATAAAATCCAATTCAAGAAGTTGATAACTTTGTATCAGAACAATTTTTTTATGTTTCAATATACTTATTGCAATGATGGAAACTTGAGAAAAGCAAAAAATAAATAAAAATTGTCACGTCCCAAACCGATTGGTCGCGGTGGGCACCAAGTACCTTACTCAACCGAGTACCAATGTAACGTATCTTTCTTATTACATCATCATATACACGTGACATACCGGCCTAATAGACCAACATCATCATTTATAAACTCAAAACATAGGCTGACAATGCCGTACAATCTTTCACATACTCGACATATGTCTACAAGCCTCTATGAGTACATAAATGTCATAAAGTTCGGGACAACGCCCCGCCATACCAAACGATATACGTCTAAATCATACTGATCAAACAAGTAACTTCGGAGCAAATGGAGCGCACCAACATCTTCCGCTGAGCCGATAGCCTACTTGGAAGACTCTCGACCTGTCTATCGGGACCTGCGGGAATGAAACGCAGCGTCCTCAGACAAAAGGGACGTCAGTACAAATAATATACCGAGTATGTAAGGAAAAATATCAGTTAATAATAGACAATAGACATGAAAGAGATATGGAGTAAAAGACTCGATATGTATATCCGAATATCTCTGTGAATCATTTAATATTATAATGTCATGCATATGCGTATAAATGTCATACCATGCATGGGTATATGCGTTCATAACATCATCAAGCCTCTCATGGCATCCCATCATATCATTTCGGCCATTGTGGACAAATCATCAACGTATACCAACTGATCAGGTGGTGGTGCGTATATAACGTCGTAACAGTTTCCCATATCCCATACACATATATATACATATATACGCGTATATAACGTCATCTGGTCATGGGTCAATGTACATGTATAAATGAATGCAATGCTTGAGAAGTATGTCAATAAAACTTCTCGGAACGTCATAAGACCATTATGCCTCTGATTAATATCATGAAATAAACTTTATCAACCTACGTATTTTCTGAGACCCATGAACAGATGATATAATCATAATTCATATGGGGAATCAAGAATATAGACACCCCTAGTACTTCTATGAATAGAGTAATTTATGAAAGTTGCATATTTTGCTCGTTTCATTTGTATCATTTTGATCATGCCAAAAAGAAAGAAGGGATAGCCTTAACATACCTGGGTCGATTCTTTTGACAATCCCTCTAACACATGTTAATTGCGACAAAACACGTGACGGCAACATCGGAGTATGGGAAAATCCGTATGATATTCTTGAGAAAGATTGCACCGTACTTTCTTATAATTGCAAAATCTCACATTGCTTAAGATGCTATGAAAGCTTGTAGAATTTCCATGAAATCATGTTGAATTTGTTGAAAATGCTAAACTTCCCCACGTTACCGGGTTAGAGAAGTCTTATTTCTGAGTTGAATTTTTGAAGACTAACGTTATTGATGAAAGACTTCTTAAGTCTTAAGATGCCTTATGATGTGGCCCCACTTTAGGAATAATTTTGCCACCAAATTCCTTAAGGTGACACCTATCTTAAATGACTAATGAGTCATTAATTAGAATAGAAGGGGGCTGTCACGTTTTTTACACTTTGAACTCATCCAAAGACCTTAGTCTTTACCCAAAGACTTTAATTAATCCACCACTAATTATTAATTAACTAGGTAATGTCCCGTTACCCAATAATTAATTAATTACCCACATAACTAAGAATTATCTCCACTTACTTAAAATACTACTCACTTTTAACTTACCTTATACACCTTACTATCATGGTCATGTGGTACCTTGTATGGCACTAGTCCATAAATACCGAGTATTTTAGCTCGGGCCGTATGTTATTCCAACATGTCAAACTTGGACGAAAATTCATTTTCTTTGACTTGCTTCCCCTCTCACCTTCACGAATTTACTCATCACTTGTTTGAAATAGCATAATGCTTATAATCTCAAAATAATTCCATTCCTGAACTTACGTCGATTAACTTACGACGAAACCTTAACGTACGAAAATGTAGAATGTAACATCTCATTTTCGAGCTTATTTCAATTTACTTATGGCGCACTTTCATGTACGAAAACATGGGGTGTAACACCATTCCCCCCTTTGGAACATTCGTCCTTGAATATTGACTGATGTACTTACCATTCTCATAACCCATAGCTCTTGCGAATACTTTAATACTCTTCTTGCCATTTAGGCAACTGTTCTTTGAATAAATCCAAAGGCTAGGGCATTCCCCCCTTTAGGCCTCTTTCTCGCACCATGGTTTGTGGTCGGAATTCTTTCAATCTCGTAACTCTTACTATCTTTTGTCATGCAGCCTGTATGACTTTTTCCTTGTATGTACGCACATGTGACTCTTCTCTCCTCTTTCCTCTAGCTTTTAGCTAATCTTTAGGCCTTACTTTGCAAATATATATATATATATATATATATATATATATATATATATATATATACAGAACTTGATAAATGTCCCTCTGGGCATCTGTAGATATACTGAAGTTCTTCGCTCGGTACTTTGTCGAACTTACGAATATTGTTATACCTTATTTTATAAATCTGCTTATCCATTCATATGACTTTACTGCATCTAGGTAGGTCTTATTATGCCATAACTCTTACTTCGATTTATCGTTACTAAAGTCTGCTACTAAACTCCAGGTTACTTTTGTTACTTATCCCATATGTATAAAACTAAGTCCTTTAATGCATCCTCATTACTTGTTCATCTTAAGAATGACGGCCTCATCTCACCTCATACCTTGTGACTTTTGTCCATCCACTGTTGATACACCTTAATATTGATCGTCATCAGGGACATCTGGAGCAATTAGATTTATCCACCTAGGGGAAATACTATACTTCCATAACCGTATTTTATAGCATCCCAATATAACTCACCTTACATGGGTATTTTAATCCTGTATAATTCATGAAATCCTCTTCAAGTCATTACTCAATCGAAGGCCAAACGTCATCCTTTATCTACCACAATCACACCCTCATTCCACTCTAGATGCTATTAGTCTTTAGATTCCTTTGAGTTCATTCAAACTATGATAAAATTTCTATAATTTAGAGAAATCATTAGCTCTCTTGTTTTCATGGGCTTAATCTCGAGGACGTATCCATTCTCGTTACCTTCTTACTCGCCCTTTCTCATCCTTACCTCCTGTCATAAATCCTCTTTAGCTTGCGACCTCTACGTATCTATTTATATTATTCACAACCTTCCTTCAACTTGTTTGCACCATATATTCCCTTATTGTATTCTAGAACATCAAGCGAGATATCACATCATCTCTAAGTCTTCTTTACTCTCTTGGATAGATCTCTCGGTACCTAGAAACCATAGTCTGGAAGATATGCCACTGACGATGCCATTATCATTCTTGGATATTGAATCCCCGCTCTTCTAGCCTTCTATCCGAAGTATTGACTATTCTCAACCTTCTGCTTTTGAGTATCTCGTATGTTGTTCACCTTTACCTTACTTACCTTAAAGCCTCATATTACATCTTCTATCTCTTTCATGACCTCCCCTCCACAAAGGTATAATCCACATCCACATCTTGAACTTCTATTATAATACATGTATCTTTTTACACAATCTCGTGAGAGTTTCATACTAGCTTCTTATGAGGTTGGGACACTTCTAACTGGCTTTATCGTGGAGCCGTTATAGAATATGGCTACTGCACTATCTCTCTTGTACCTCTGATATTAAGAGTGATTCTGCAATGTTCTCAATCATGATGTCTATAACTTTCTGGGTCCAATAAGCAGACTCCTAATTTACTTAGTTGATGTAACTCTTTAGTTTCCTCTTTAGGTCACTGTGCGTTGGTTGAAGCCTTCTTCCTTATTTCCTCAGCTAGTCTTTCATTATAGTACTTAGGGAAGACCTTCTGACTCTTGTAAAGCTGCGAGCTTATTAAATCGCATACCCGATGGAATTCTTTATGTTCGTACTCACCTATAATTATCCGTAGTTCTTACGTCCACGCCCTTGTGCTTGTAGTGTTGCTTCTGAACTGATATTTTGACTGTCTCCCCAGTGGAACTCTCTTTTATTTCCATAACATTCATACGATACCTTTAAATACCCCAACTCCTAGCTGAATATTTTTCAAGGGTCACGATGTCATATTTGCGAGACTGAATTCCCCATATTGGGGTTCACTCTGTTTATCTTGCACGATCTATTGATTTGTCTGTATCCTCTTATCTAGCTATAACTAGGCACTTCCTGAATCAACTACTAACTACTCGTTGGCCCATTCTCATATCATTATTCCGCGTAATCTTTCTTGGGTTATTTCCTTTTTCTTAACTTACCTCTCGCACTGCTCCTTATTAATCAATAACATCTTGGGAAGGAACCCTTACTTCCTCTCCTTGACATCGTGTTTGCATAATTCTCTGGTATCGTAGCATATCTGTAGGCTTTGAATAAGTGCAATCTCATCCCTTTTTTATTTTATCGCATTCTTCCTTTACCATTCTATAATTACTAGAACCACTTAGTTCCGACTTAATGCCACAT
>AWOL01S0022376.1:26053-48001 GCA_000715115.1 Nicotiana otophora | reverse complement strand
GGCTTCTAGCTTGTATAGTTTCTCGGTCTTCCTTATATGACCGCATCAGAGAGCACCAGTATGCTGATCCCCATTTGCTTGTCCTGAAGGACACCGTTCAGCACGACGATACCAAAGATGTTACTATTAGAGATTATGGGGTGTTAAGGATGCATGGTCGGATTTGTATACAGAACATAGATGGGCTGCATGAGTTGATTCTTGAGGAGGCCCACAGTTCGTATTATTTCATTCACCCGGGTGCCGCAAAGATGTATTATCACTTGAAGAAGCATTATTAGTGGAGAAGGATGAAGAAAGATATAGTGGGGTTTGTAGCTTGGTGTTTAAATTGTCAGCAGGTGAAGCACGAGCACCAGAGATCGAGCAGATTGCTTCAGAGACTTGAAATTTTGGAGTACAAGTGGGAGCGAATCACCATGGACTTCGTAGTTGGGCTACCACGGACTTCATGAAAGTTTGATGCTATTTGGATGACTGTGGATAGATTGACCAAGTCCTCACATTTTATTCCAGTCGGTACTACTTATTCTTCGAAGCGGTTAGCTGAGATTTATATCCCCGAGATTGTTCGCCTTCACGATGTGCCGGTGTCCATCATTTCANAGCGGATCACCATGGACTTCGTAGTTGGGCTCCCACAGACTTCGTGAAAGTTTGATGCTATTTGGATGACTGTGGATAGATTGACCAAGTCCTCACATTTTATTCCAGTCGGTACTACTTATTCTTCGAAGCGGTTAGCTGAGATTTATATCCCCGAGATTGTTCGCCTTCACGATGTGCCGGTGTCCATCATTTCAGATAGGGGCATGCAGTTTACATCACATTTTTGGAGAGCAGTGCAACGAGAGTTAGGCACACAGGTTCAGTAGAGTACATCATTTCACCATCAAAAGGATGGATAATTCGAGCGCACTATTCAGATATTGGAAGATATGTTACACGCTTGTGTTATCGATTCTGGGGGTTCTTTGGATCAGTTTCTGCCGCTGGCAAAGTTTGCCTATAATAACAGCTACCAATTTGAGCATTCAGATGGCAACGTATCAGGCTTTATATGGGAGATGGTGTCAGTCTCCGATAAGTTTGTTTGAGTTGGGTGAGGCTAGGCTATTAGGTACTGACTTAGTTTAGGATGCTTTGGAAAATGTTAAATTCATTTAGGATTGAATACGCACGGCGCAACCTAGACAGAAGAGTTATGCTGAGTGGAAGGTTAGTGATGTTGCTTACATGGTAGGAGAGAAGGTACTCAAAACATCACCTATGAAGGGTGTTATGTGATTTAGGAAGAAGGGCAAGGAGAGTCCTCGGTATATTGGGCCTTTTGAGGTACTTGAGATGATTAGAGAGGTGGCTTATAAACTTGCACTGACACCTAGTCTATCGGGAGTTCATTTAGTGTTTCATGTATCTCTGCTCTGTAATTTGACTTTAGCACAGTTCACCTGATGTTTTGGACTTTAGCACAGTTCACCTGGATGTTAATTTGACTTATGATGTGGAGCCGGTGACTATTTTGGATCGACAGGTTTGAAAGTTAAGATGAAATAACATAGCCTCAGTGAAACTGCAGTGGAAAGGTCAGCCAGTCGGAGAAGCTACTTGGTAAACTGAGCGGGAGATGCAGAGCAAATATCCACACCTATTTGATACTCCAGGTATAATTCTAAACCCGTTCGAGGACGAACGTTTGTTTAAGACAAGGAATGTAATGACTCAACCAGTTGTTTTGAGTATAGCAGCCCGTTTCCCTATTTATTGCTTATTCTGTGTTGTATTATAGTTATGTGACTTGTCGTGGAGGTTTCAGAATGAATTGGTACACTTAGTTCTAAGATTTAGAGCTTAAGTTAAAACAATTGACAAAGTGAAGAATTATGTGTGAACGGCCCCGGAATGCAATTTTGATGGTTCCAATAGCTCTGTATGGCGAATTCTGACTTAGGAGTGTGTCCGTATATTTATTTAGTAAAATTTTGCTTGAAATGGAGAAAATAGTAAATTTAAATTTGGAAGTTTGACCGGGGAGTTGACTTTTTGATATCGGGGTCAAAATCTGATTTTGGAAATTTGAATAGGTCCGTTATGTCATTTATGACTTGTGTGCAAAATTTGAGGTCAATCGGATTTGATTTGATAGGTTTCGGCATCGAATATACAAGTTGGAATTTGTCAGTTTTCATTAGTCTTTAATAGGGGTATGATTCGTGTTTTTAGCGTTGTTTGATGTGATTTTAGGCTTCGACTATGTCCGTATTATGTTTTAGGACTTGTTGGTGTATTTGGTTGAGGTTCAAGGGGCCTTGGGTGAGTTTCGAATAGTTAAAGGATCGAATTTTGGACTTGGAATTTTGCTTAAGTTTTTCAAGTGCACTGTCTGGTTTTCTTCTACGCGATCATGTAAGAAGTTCCGCGGTTGTGCAGGCTAAATTGGACAACTTGAATTGTTTTTCTATGTGATCGGTTAGGTAAGTCCGCAATTGCGAAGCTGTTGGCATGTAGTACTACGCGAATGCGTGGATTAAGCCGCATTCGCATAGAGTGAAGAAGGCAACTGGAAAATTCACGCGCTGTGCTATGCAATCGCGTAGGGTGGAGGAAGCTGTGCTTCACGATCACATGAAGGGATCCGCTATCACGTAAGATAAAATTATGGCAGGGAAAAATTATTCTTCGCGATCGTGTGCGTTGGTCCGCGATCGCATAGTGGAAATGATTGGGCAGCAAAACTTATGTTATGTTCATCTCATTTTCCATTTTTGACGATTTAGAGCTCGGGGAGAGGCGAGTTTCGGGAGACTTTCAATGGAAACATCGGGGTAAGTTTTCTTAACTCAATTTTGGTCAAATTACCCGAATCTATAGTTATTGTTAGCATTTAATTGGTGTCTTAAGTTGCAAAAAAATTGTGAAAACTATTAAGGTTAATTTGAAGATTTTAGGGTTGAGTTGATATTGGAATTTGGTAAAATTTATATGGTTGGACTCGTGGTTGGATGGACGTTCATATTTTGTAACTTTTCTCGGGTTTCGAGACGTGGGCCCCACTGGCAATTTTTTAGTGGAATTTCAGATTTTTTGGAAAATTTATATTTTTATATGGAATTAATTCCTATAATTTGTGTTGATTGTATCGAATTAATTGTGACTAGATTCGAGGCGTTCAGAGGCTTGATTCGCGAAGCATGGACAGAAAGGAATAAAGAATTACAGGGTTTGAGGTAAGTAACATTTCTAAACTTTGTTCTGAGGATTTAAATTCCCGCAATTACGTGTTACGTGACTGGTTTGAGGTGACGCACATGCTAGGTGACAGGCGTGTGGGCGTTCATCGTAGAATTTGTGACTTAAATTGATTCCGTGAAATTTCATAATCAAATAATCATGTCATTATCCACATATCCTCCACATGATAGAGGAATTGAGCTGAGACTCATATTAAAGCTCATGTTTAGACTACGTGCTGATATTTTTGGGACCCGCAAAGGGCGTACTGTTTGTGAATTAATTGTTTAATAATTTAACTTACACTCAGTCACATCTATTATTTGCATATCATATCTTAGTCTCTGTTGCCATTCATTGATACATCATATCATTTTGTCGGGCTGATTTTCATGACATTGTGAGCTTGAGAGACTTGAGAGGTTAATGATTGAGTGAGGCCGAGGGACTGATTGTGAGTTATATTTATGAGATCGGGCTGGATGCTGCAACATGCTCTATTGATTTATGCTAGGACCTGGCTTATTATATCGCTTCGATTGAAGGAGCCCCTCCGTAGTCGGCACCCCACACAGTGAGCGCATTGGATATTATATTTGGGATGGAGTTGCCTCGGCATGGAGTTTCCATATATATTCACATTTGGGATAGTGTTCCGATGGCATGAAGTTGCCTTTTTTATTTATATTTGGGATGGACTTCCCAGGGCGTAGAGTTGCCTTATTTATTACATTTGGGATGGAATTCCCAGGTCATGGAGTTGCCTTCTTTCATTTATATCTAGGATAGTTTGGCCATATATAGTACTGAGTGACTAACAGTTAGTTTCTATTTATATTGAGGGATGGATCTTCCCTGGGCTTGACCTGCCCGTGCAGTACTAAGTGATTGAGTACTCTGAGAGTGTGAGTATGTGATGCTTCCATGGTAGTATACCATATATAGCATGTACATTGGCATGTAGCTATAGAGATGCCATATTCCTCATATCATACAACATTGATTTATTTTGGTTGTACTGAGTAATCTGTTGAACTTGAAAATATGCCTATATTTCTGTACTGTTATTTCATATTGGACTGTACCTATTGTGCTCATCACTACTTTCAGCCTAAAGGTTAGTCCCATTACTTATGAAGTACATGGGTTCGGTTGTACTCATACTACACTCTACACTTCGTGTGCAGATCCAGGTACCTTCAAATACGGTGGCTGCTAGGTTTTAGAGAATAACTGTTGGAGATTATCGAGGTAGCTTCTTGGCGTCCGCAGACCTTGACTCTCTTTTATTTCAGCTATTTGTAGTATTCTGTATTTCTAGACAGTATTTTATCAGTCAGACTATGTCATCATTTAGATGCTCATGTACTCAGTGACATCGGTTTTTGGGAGTGTATTTGTATTAGTATTTTTCGGATTTTCTATTAAATCTAAATATTATGTTATGAATCGTAAAAGAATTTGTGATTTATTGAGATTGTCGGCTTGCCTAGTAATGAGATAGGCAACATCACGACAGTGTCACATGTTGATTGGGTTTGTATTTATGAGATTTATATGTTTTCTAATTCATTAGTAGTATTGGGAAGGTTTGGAACAAGGTTCTAGTTTTTATAAAGATAGTTACCAGTATTGGGTTGGATTACGGGAAGCTATTGTGGCCGGTGGTGTTGATATGGGCTGATGGGTGATGTGTTTCATCATGTGGTTATACCTTGTTGATTTATGCATGATATTTTATGGCGGGTTGCGGTTGATATAATGTGTTTATGTGAAGATCGGATATTTGGTGAAATTCTTGGATGTTGAAATTTGGTTCTAAGGCTTATTAGTATGGGTGGAAGGAATAATCTTCAATTGAGGTTGTGTTTTTAGGCTTCTGAAGATTGGGGTAATGTGGGATCACCCGTGAGAATGTGTATGGTGATTGCATTCAGTGATTTGATGACTTCAAAACGGTTCTTAGCAGGTTCGAGGAAGAAATTTATTTTTTAAGAGGGGGAAAATGTAACGACCCGGTCGGTTGTTTTAAGTATTGCGCCTCGTTCCCCTATTTATTGTCTCTTATATGATCATTTGTGGTTACGTGACTTTCCGGGGTGGTTGGTTTGGTTTCGGGTGTGTTTCAGAGTGAATTGGGACACTTAGTCCCAAATTTGGAAGCTTAAGTTGAAAGAGTTTATCGGAGTTTGACTTTTGTGTAGATGACCCCATAACGGTGTTTTGACTATCCCGGTTGCTGTAAATACTGATTTTAGACTTAGGCATATGTCCGGATTTGAATATGGAGGCACGTAAGTTGTTTTGACATAAATAGGCAAAAGTTGGAAAGTTAAAGTTTTGGAAGGTTTATAGGTTTCACTGAGGGTTGACTTTACTGATATAGGGCTCGGATTGTTATTTTGGGAATTGGAATAGGTCATTTAGTTCATTTAGGACTTGCATGGAAATGTTCAGGTCATTTCGAGGTTTTCAGGCTTGTTCGCCGTTAGTTTTCAATTTAGAAATGTTTGTTAGTTCATTTGGCTTGAATAGGGGCGTGATTCGTGGTATTGCTGTTGTTGGATGTGATTTGAGGCTTTGAGTAAGTTCACATTGTGTTTTGGGATTGGGTGGTGTGATTGGCCAGGGTCCCGGGGGCTTTGGGTGTGTTTCAGATGGGTTTTAGGCCATTTCTTCATGTGTTGGAACATTTGATTTCTATGCTTCTGGTATCCCTCTTCGCGATCTAGAAGAATGTGTTGCAATCGCGTAGAGTCCTCACTGGCAGGTGGCTTTTTGCTCTTCGCGTTCGCGAAGATAAGGATGCGTTCGCAAAGCCTTGGGGTGTTTGTTCATCGTGAACGCGAGTGTAAGTTAATCATGTAAGTTAATCATGTTACTTTTGGGGTTGCAAATATTTAAGATCTTGAACTGTAAGTACCAAGAGGGTTTGAAGGGTTAGAAGCTAAAATAATCGAAGGAAATAAGTTTCATCAAAACGCCAAGTTGGGAATGCTATAACCCATACTTTTGGGGTGATACTAGGATGATTAACAAGATAAGGAGGTTAAATTATTAGGTATTTTAGTCATATTATAGTCATGTGTTATGTTTTGAAGTCAAACGAGTTAGGAAACAAAAGTCGACAAACGTTGTCGCAAGTTACGTTTATAATTTTACATAAAGATTAGGTCTAATATTACTGAGATTTTCTCTTAATGTAAATGGATTTATAGGGTGATCCAACCACCAAATTAAATATATACAAGTCAAGTTTCCAACGTATTAAACCATTCGTTGATACGACATCAGAGTATACAGATATTCGGTTTTTCACAAAACTGGACAAGCAGCCCCTTTTGGGAACCAAAAGTTCGGTTGAAGTTTATCTTGTTATATAAAGTTGTAGCCTTCGTCTATAAGGCTCACATAGACCCAAATCAGACCTAAAAAGTCTATCTAGACATCCTAAATACATCCTTAGGGTTTTGAAGCAATTCCATCTTCCACGATTCAAAATCAAGACGCGAACACATCAACGCGATACTTACGACATAGGTAAGACTTTGCCACCCGCCTTTCTCCTTATAACTCGTTTTTTGGAAAGAGATTCGTGTTTAAAGAATATTTCCACCTTTGTATTTTACTTATGCAAGCATAAGTAAGGTGTGGATAAAAGGTAACAAGGTTTGGAAGCAAGAACACAAGAGGTATGTAGGGTTTTCAATTTGTTTTCGGCATGATTTGGTTTAGCTATGTTCTAGCCTTTCTTGTTGATCTTAGGGTTGTTCGAGGGATATATCAGCTTGTATTGTTTCCTTGTATATTATTTAATTCCACATGTGAATTGTGAAAGTAAATAGTTTAGGTTGGAACTTCAAAACACAACAAGAGCAAAAGGGCAAATCCCCATTTAGCCTATGCCATCTAGACTTTCATTTGTTCCGTTCCTTTGATGTTTTATGTATACCTAAACCCCATATGATCCTAATAGATTCATTTAAGATTACATAATCCTAATTATCATGTATTTATGCTTAGATTATTCCTAAATCAGATTTAGACTTTCATGCCACAAGTTAACCATTATGAGTCGACATTACATTCACAATTTTGTTTTGTCGATTGTTTGACTCTATTGTGGATAACTGGATCTCCTTTAGTTTGATTTTATCATATTGTCCGCATATCAATTCCCCTGTATATTGCAGCGCTTGCTATTGTTTTGGGGGATTATTAAGTTTTAGGGGAAACTCTGCCGAAATATGTGGAAATTCGAAGAGTTAGACAAATCTTGAGTTCCTTGGTTCTAAATTGATTATAGAGGGATCCTAATGAGTTAATTTATCTTAGTATCTCATGTACATACTCAGTTTCTCCCTAAAATGGTGATAGGCTCCTCTGTCCAACTTATGGACAACGAGCGTCAGATTACGTTTGTGATTCTGTTTATGGATTTCTTCATGATATCTTGAGTCCATATGATGTTGCCACATGTGTTATGCCTCGTACATGCTTCCATTGATTATGCTTGAGGGATATATCCCATAACACCAGCAAGACCTATTGAGGCACTAGTACCACCAGTTAGAGTCGTGAGAGGCCGGGGTCATGGTAGGGCCGAGGTGTGGCTCGTACTACAGCTAGAGCAACACATGTGGAGCAGGTTTCAGATACTGTTGAGCCAGTGGGACTAGCTCAGGCACCGATATTGCCAATCATTATTCTTGGCCTTCAGGAGGCTTTGGCCCAATTTCTAACTGTGTGCACGAACCTAGCTCAGGCGGTATTTATTCCACTTGCACCAGCTACCTCGCAGGCTGGGTGAGGTGCCCAAACTCCCGCCACCCGTACTCTAAGGAAGCTATCTCACGGTCATCAGACACCGGGAGTGTTACCTGTTCTGTGGGTTGCTACTGCTCGGGCCGAGGTTNACCGGGAGTGTTACCTGTTCAGTGGGTTGCTACTGCTCGGGCCGAGGTTGGTCCACCTTTGATTAATGAGGAGCAGAAGAGGTTTGAGTGGTTTTGGAAACTTAAAGTGACAGATTAAGCTGAGGAGAGTCAGAGGATGCTCAGGATTTTCTAGATAGGTGTCAGTAGATTTTTTCATAGCGGGTATTTTGGAGACTAGTGGAGTTACATTTACCACTATTCAGTTGGCAGGGGCAGCCTACAGATGGTTGAAGTCTTATGAGTTGAGTAGGCCAGTTGGTGCAGCTCCACTTACAAGACATGAGTTCTTAGTTCCCTTTTTAAAAAAGTTATTCCCACACACTCGCAGAGAGGAGTTGCTTAGATATTTTGAGCAGCTACGCTAGGGAAGATGACTGTGACTCAGTATGAGATGAGATTTTTAGATCTGGCTCGTCATGCTATATGGTTGGTCCCCACTAAGAGAGAGAGGATCAGGAGGTTCATTGATGGCCTCAACTATTATCTACGTTATAGTTTGGCCCGAGAGTCTGAAGCGGATGCTAGGTTTGACCAGGTGGTCAAGATTGTCAGGAGCTTGGCAAAGGTTCGCAGGCTTGAGCGTGAGGAGGGGAAATGCATGAGCCCCGTGGTTTCGGTGGTTCTAGTTGTACCTCATCTGGAAGTCATTCACATCATAACAGAGGTTGTCCTTTTAGGCCCGCACCGTAGAATTTGTGACTTAATTGATTGTGTGAAATTTTATAATAAAATAACTATGTAATTATCCACATATCCTCCACGTGTTAGAGGAATTGAGTTGAGACTCATATTAAAGCTCATGTGTAGACTACGTGCCGATATACTGGGGACCCGTAGAGGTCGTGCTGTTGTTGAATTAATTATTTAAAAATGTAATTTATACCCAGTCACATCTATTATTTTCATATCATATCTCTGTCTCTATTGTCATTCATTGATACATCATATCATTTTGATGGGCTGATTTTCATGACATTGTGAGCCCGAGAGACTGAAGAGGATAATGACTGAGTGAGGCCGAGGGCCTGATTTTGAGTTATATTTATGGGATCGGGCTGCACGCCGTAACATGCTTTAGTAATTTATGCCTGGACCTGGCTTATTATAGCACTTGGGATGAAGGATCCCCTCCAGAGTCTGCACCTCACACAGTGAGGGCAGTGGATATTATATTTGGGATGGAGTTCCCTGGGCATGAAGTTGCCATATATATTCACTTTTGGGATGGAGTGCCCAGGGCATGGGGTTGCCTTATTTATTTATATTTGGGATGGACATCCCAGGGCATGGAGTTGCCTTATTTATTTACATTTGGGATGGAGTTCCCAGGGCATGGAGTTGCCTTATTTCATTTATATCTAGGCTAGATTGGTTATATAGAGTACTAAGTGACTGACTGTCAGTTGTTGTTTATATTGTGGGATGGATCTTCCCTGGGCTGGACCTGGATGTACATTACTGAGTGATTCAGTACTCTAAGAGTGTGAGTACGTGATGCTTCCATGATGGTATACCATATACAGCATGTACATTGAACTTGAAAGCATGCCTACATTTTTGTACTGTTATTTCATAATGGATTGTACCTATTGAGCTCGTCGCTAATTTTAGCCCAAAGGTTAGTCTTGTTACTTATGGAGTACATGGGGTTGGTTGTACTCATACTACACTCTACACTTCGTGTGCAGATCTAGGTACTTATGGATACAACGACTGCTAGGTTTCGGAGATTATCTGTTGGAGATTATCGAGGACTCTCTATTCCTTCAGTTATTTGTATTGTTCTATATTTCAAGATAGTGTTTTATCAATTAGACTATGTCATCATTTATATGGTCATGTACTTAGTGACTCCGCATTTTGGGAGTGTATTTGTATCAGTATTTGTGAGATTTTCTATTAAATCTAAATATTATGTTTTCAATCGTAAAAGAATTTGTGATTTATTGAGGTTGTCGGCATGCCTAGCAATGAGATATGCGCCATCACGACAGGTGAGATTTTGGGCCGTGACAAGTTTGTATCAGAGCCTAGGTTACATAGATCTCATGAGTCATGAGCAGGTTTAGTAGAGTCTTGCGGATCGGTACGGAGACGTCTGTACTTATCTTCGAGAGGCTGTAGAACCCTTTGGAAAAATTTCACTTTCTTATATTCTGGTCGTGAGACTTATTGATTCCAGGAACTAAATCTCTATTATTCTATTCTCTCACATATTGTGAGAACACGTGCTATTGGATCGGGTGAATAGCCACCAGTACCACTAGTTTGGGCCACGAGAGGTCGGGGCCATGGTAGAGGCCGAGGTGCAGCAAGCACAACAGCTAGAGCAGCACTTGTAGATCTACCAGTTGCTCCAGCTCAGGAGAAGATTACGGATATAGATGAGCAGGTGGGACCAACCCAGGCACCATCTATGCCTATTGTGATTCCATGCATTCAAGAGGCGTTGGATTAGATATTAAAGGTTTGCACTGGCCTTGCTTAGGTGGTTTAGACAAAGGCCGCACCTTCCACTTCTCAGGCCGAGGGAGGTACCCATACCCCTGTCGCCCGTACACTAGAGCAGGTAGTGCAGGGACTCCAGATACTGGGGGTACTACCAGTCTAGCAGGTAGTGCAGGGACTCCTCGTTTTATTATGAACAACGAGGAGCAGAAAAGATTAGAGATATTTGGGATACTCCATCCTACATCATTCAGTGGAACTGAGCTAGAGGATGCTCAAGATTTCTTGGACAGGCGCCAGTGGATTCTTCGTACACCAGGTATTCTAGAGACCAGTGGGGTCTCATTTACTACCTTTCAGCTGACCAGAGCATCCTTTAGATGGTGGGAGGCTTATGAGAGGAGCAGGCCAATTAGTGCAGCACTACTTTCATGGCATGAGTTCTAAATTTTCATTTTGGAGAAGTTTTTGCCACAGACCCGTAGAGAGGAATTGCACAGGCAGTTCGAACAGCTCTGTTAGGGGGACATGTCGGTTACCCAATATTAGATGAGGTTTTCTGACTTAGCTCGTCATGCAGTCTGGTTGGTTCCCACTGAGAGGAAAAAGATTAGGAGGTTCATTAATAGCCTCAACCAGCAGTTTCATTTTGTTACGACTCTAGGGAATGTAGTAGGTGCTAAGTTTGACGAGGTGATCGACAGTGCTCGATAGCTAGAAATGGTATGTACTCAGGAGTGTGAGGAACGGGAGGCCAAGAGGTCTCGTTGTCCAGGTAACTCCTGCGGTGTTCCTTTTGGGGGACCGTTCTATCACAGCATGGGTCGACCTTATAGGCCCGATCCAACGGCTCGTTCGGCTCATCGTGGTGCATCAGCTAGCCATGATTCATATAGTACTCGAGCGAGTCAATAATATCTTAGTGCACTTCCCTCTCAGAGTTCATCTCGTGCACCATCAGTTCAGGGTTTCTCTATACCAGGTTCTTCTGCTAGTTATTCTGGTTCTCGAGGTCTACCTCAGTACTTGTCGCCATTGTAAGAGAAGGGTTGTTTTGAGTGCTTAGATTCGGGTCACATGAAAAGACATTGTCCCCGCCTTTCGCGAGGTCCAGTTGACCAAAAGAGTTAGGCTGTGGCTCCCACACTAGTTATTCCACCACCCGCCATGCCAGCATGGGGTGGGGCACATGCAGCTAGAGGTCGCCCTAGAGGAGGAGGCAGATCAGGTGGTGGTCATGCTAGATTCTATCCTATTCCTGCCAGACCACATGCAGTTTCCTCAAACACGGTAATCACATGTATTGTCTCAGTATGCCACCAGGATCCTTCTGTATTATTTGACCCTAATTCCACATATTCGTATGGATCGTCATATATTTCTCGTTGTTTGGAATCGCCCCGTGAGTCCTTAGTCTCACCTGTTCATGTATCTACGCTGGTGGGCGATATTATTATTGTGGACCTGTCTATCAACCGTGTGTGGTAACCATTAGGGGATTGGAGACCAGAGTTGATCTTTTATTGCTCAGTATAGTCGATTTTGATATGATCTTGGGTATGGATTAGTTGTCTCCATGTCATGCTATTCTAGATTGTCACGCTAAGACTGTGACGTTGGCAATGCCAGGGTTGCCAAGGATCGAATGGAGAGGTTCTCCAGATTTTGTCCCCAGCAGGGTAATTTCTTATTTAAAGGCCCAACAAATAGTTGGGAAGTGGTGTTTATAATATTTGGCCTTTGTGAGAGATGTTGATACAGACACTCCTACTATTCATTCTATTCCGGTAGTGCAAGATTTTTCGGATGTATTTCCTGCAAATCTTTCGGGCATGCCACCCGACAGGGATATTGATTTCGGTATTGACTTGGTGCTGGGCACTCCACCTATTTCTATTCCTCCATATCGTATGACATAGCAATGTTGAAAGAATTGAAAGAGTAGCTTCAGAAACTTCTTGATAAGGGGTTTATGCATGCCCACACTCCCGTCACCTAGCATGTGCGTAACCTCAAAACCAGTCACATAACATGTAATTTTGAGAATTTATACCCTCAGAATTAAGTTTAGAAAATATAAATTTTCCGACAAAATCCGAAATTCCACTCAAAAGTTACAAAATATGAACATCCATCCAACCACGAGTTTAACCATACAAATTTTACCAAATTCCGATATCAACTCGACCCTCAAATCTTCAATTTAACCTTAAGAGTTTGCATAATTGTATTCCAACTTAAAATACCAATTAAATGCTAAAATAATTATAGATTCGGGCAATTAGACCAAAATTGAGTTAAGAACACTTACCCCGAATCTTCCCTTGAAAGTCTCCCAAAAATCACCTCTCCCCAAGCTCCATATCGTAACAAATGGAGTCTCATTTTTAGAACTTAAGTTCTGCTGCCCAGTCATTTCCTCTATGTGATCGCGAACCAACTCACACGATTGTGAAGAACAATTTTCCCCTGCCAAAATTTTACCTTACGTGATCACGGACCTCTTCACGTGATCGCGAAGCACAACTTCGTCCACCCTACGCGATCGCGGACAGCCACACGCGATCGCATAGCACAACACGTGAATTTTCCAACTCCCCCCTTCACACTATGCAAACACGGCTTAATCCACGCATTCGCATAGTATCGCTGGCCAACAGCTTCGCGATCGTGGACTTACCTCTGCGATCGCAGACCTTCTCACACAATCGCATAGTAGGAAACTAGACAGTGCACCAAAAAAACTTGAGCAAAACTCCAAGTCCAAAATTGGATCCGTTAACCATCCGAAGATCACCCGAGGCCGCCAGGACCTCAACTAAATACACCAACAAGTCCTAAAATATCATACGAACTTAGTAAAAGCCTCAATTCATAATAAAACAATGCTAAAAACACAAATCATACCCCAATTCAAGCCTAATAAAACTAACAAATTCCAACTTCTACATTTGATGCTGAAACCTATCAATTCAAATCCGTTTGACCTCACATTTTACTCACAAGTCATAAATGATATAACAGACCTATTCAAATTTCCAGATTTAGATTTCGACCCTGATATCAAATAGTCAATGTACGCCTGATAAATATTTCCTAATGATTTAAGATTTTAAAGTGCGTCAATGGTATTTGAGAATAACGTATTTGAGTATTAAAGGATACATATGGATAGAGCCACATCATTTTGAATTGATAGTATATGTTTAATGTGTGTTGGAACATACTAAGGAATTTTTTGAATGGCAAGAACTTGTGTTGAACAAGTTGTATACATTAAGTGGAAATGATGTTTCAATTGGCACAAGACCCAACTTCCAACGCATCAAACCGTTCGTCATTTTGATATTTCTAAAGACAGTTATTGCCATTTTACTGGATCTATGTCATATGAGCATCCAGATGTGCAGCCGTGCCTATTTGGGAGTTTCTGCCTTGTGTGCGCGGCCACTTGCCCAGGTGCACGGCCGCGCACGTAGTAGCCTATTAAATAACCCCACGGCCGGGTAGAGAGAGGGCTTAAGTCATTTGTTGAGCTAAAACCTGATATTTTAGAGAGAAGTAAGAGTGTTCTAGATAGAGGAAGTAGATGAAGTGTTTTGTTCATCAAGATCTTGTTCAAGCCTTGAAATCAAACAAGGAAATCTCACAAGATCTTCACTCAAAAGGTAAGATTCAAACCCCTAGTCTTCAATTTAGAGGTTNCCGACTTCCAACGCATCAAACCGTTCGTCATTTGGATATTTCTAAAGAAAGTTATTGCCATTTTACTGGACCTATGTCATATAAGCGTCCAGATGTGCAACCGTGCATATTTGAGAGTTTCTGCCTTGTGTGCGTGGCCACTTGCCCAGGTGCACGGCCGCGCACGTAGTAGCCCATTAAATAACCCCACGGCCGGGTAGAGAGAGGGCTTTAGTCATTTATTGAGCTAAAACCTGATATTTTAGAGAGAATGACAGTGTTCTAGATTGAGGAAGTAGATGAAGTGTTTTATTCATCAAGATCTTGTTCAAGCCTTGAAATCAAACAAGGAAATCTCACAAGATCTTCACTCAAAAGGTAAGATTCAAACCCCTAGTCTTCAATTTAGAGGTTGGGTAAAAGATGGGTGATTGGGAGTATGATTCTTGGGTGTAAGAGTATTAATTATACATGCCTTTACCAATAAGGTTTGTGGGAAGATTGTTGATCTAAAATAAGTAAAGTTTGGGTTGTGGAGTGAAGGAAATCTTGTAGAAGAACCTTGTAGCCAAATTTGCACACCTAGTGTTTGATAAAATGCTCAAATGAGCTGAAACCATGAATATCGTACTAATTTGTGTTCAATTTTGTTATGTCTAAAAATAGATTGGGATTGCTAGAATTTCTGGAACGTTGTAATAATTTAAAGAAAGCTCAAAGTGAGATATGTTGGCTAAACTACTCTCTTAGAATTGAATTCCATGACGTTCCCGTATGTTTCAACTATGGTTGTCTCAAGTTCCTTATTCTATATTCCGAGATGTTCCCAATAAATTTGATTGTCCCGAATAAGCAAAGTGTCGAGAATTATGTATTCAAAACGTGTTTCGAATGTTCCTATCAAATTATGTTATCCTTCGGGAATGTGTTCAAGAATGATATGTGCATTAAAATGTTATGGCTTTTAGTCGTGTTTCAAATGAAAGTTATGATGACAACTCGTGTGAGAAAAACTCGATCTGATTAAGACTCTTAATTACTCATATGTGTACCTGAAGTCTTGATTGGAAATGCCTTGTTGTTGATAATCTATAAAGATGCTTGAAAGTGAAAGAAGTGAGTTGAAGATATAATGTGTGGCCACTGTGCTAAGAATGAAAGTTATACTTGTGGCCAATGGTGCCAATGAAATGAAATGACGTGAGAAAGGTTATGAAATGAGCCTTGATTCAACTATTCTGAATTGGCTGTTTTAACTAATGTTATTTATAAGTATTTTCAATATGTTTTGCGTTCTTACATATTCGTGTGTGGAAATTGTGTATTGCCCTTTTTGGGGAAATGTAATTCAAGAATAAATGGTGTGTTACTTGTTTATGATTTTAACTTGTGCTTCGATTGTCAATCATTTTACTCCATTTCTTGGAAAGAAATCTATTGTGCTTAAATTCTTCATTTTTAATGAACTTAAAGTTGTGATTTCCAGAATATTATATATGTTGATTTTTATGATGACGAACCATGAAAGGATAGAAATGAAGGTGTGGAATAGGAAATACGGTCGTTGTGCAATGAATGAAGAATCATATGTATGGCCAAGAAAGCTAATGGAATAATGATGTTGTAAGAGGATGAAAATGCCAATAAGTCTATAAATAGTGTGAAAGGTTATCAGGTAAATGCATTTGTATTGTTGTTTCCTTTGTATGCAAATCAAAAAAATATTTTTGGGAGTATCGATAGATACTGAGGAAGGGTATATTGAAATAACCTAACCACAAAACTATATGTGCCGGTTTAGGAGTGGATTATGATTATTCCCCTTATTTGAGATGAGACTGATGTGATATAATTATTCCCCTTATCTGGGGTAAGATTGATGTGATAACATTATTCCCCTTACTTGGGATGAGATTATTGATAGAAAAGGATGAAGTATAGCCACACGGCATTGTGGTGAGATGGCCTAGCCGATCTAGTCATGATCGGACACCATGCCATACACATGGAGGTGATTTTGCTAAAACTTGTAATTGAAATTTTGATTGGGGTTGATGTCTCTAATGAGATGGCCTAGCTGATCGGGTCTTGATCAGTCTTCGTGCTAAAAGTATGGTGGTATTGTTATTGAGAGTGATGGTGGTTGATGTATCTAATGAGATGGCCTAGCCGATCGGGTCATGATCTGACTCCGTGCTAAAAGTTCGGTGGTATTGGTATTTTGAATATTGGTATTGTGGACATTCATATTATGAACGGTGATATTGTGAATAGTGGTACACCGGTGCTAAAGATCTCCCAACCAAAAATAATATTATCTTCGTATTTTGGAAATTAATATGTTTTAACTTGGAACTTGGATATCATTGATTGTTGATTATGGTTTCAATGGTTTTCCCTTTTACGTTGGCATTCTATTTTGAAAGAGGACAGTTAGTTCGGGTAGAAGTTATTGTACAGGCTTTCTCGGCCGGGTTATCTTGGTTGAGCGCTGGCCGCGCTCCCCGAGTTCGGGGCGTGACAGGATAATAAATATTCAATCTTTAATGAAAATCAGAAAGTCAACTCAAAAAGTTAACCCGGGCCTGCACCTCAGAAATTGATCAAACATACAAATATTGAGCACCCATTCCGAAACGAGTCCAACCATAAACAAATTATCCATTTCCGACCTCAAATCGACCTTCAAGTCGTCAATTTATAATTTTTGAAAGCTTTTAAAAACCCCCCAAATTTCTCCAACACAAATCAATAATTCAATAATACAAACAATGAAGGAATCATGAATAATGGGCAACTCTGAGTCAAAAACACTTACCCTATCCAAACCATGAAAATCCTCTCCAAAATCGCACAAAACTGAGCTCTACAGCTTAAAATATGTTAAAATGATCGAAACCCTCAAAATAAAGTACTATATTTCACCAACTCTCCACAATCACGGAAAAGACTTCGCAATCGCGAATAACAAATTTCACCAAATCCCTAAACTTCTTACATCAACACGAGGCTACAAATGCAAACGTGGTGACAAAATGTCCTCAGGCTTCATGATCACGGCTCCGTCCTCGCGACCGCGATGAACAATGTGTGCCACAATACAACCTCGCCTTCTTTCTATGCGGACGCGGCCCGATACTCACGTTCACGATGAAAAAACACCCCAACGCTTCGCTAATTCATCCTTCTCTTTGCAAATGCAAAGTGAAAAAACCCATGTGCTAGCAAAGACTCTACGTGATCGTGACGCATTCTTCATGATCGCGAAGAAGGATACCAGAAGCATAGAAATCAAAAGTTCCAACACATGAAGAAAGTCTGAAACCCATTTGAAAGACACCCGAAGCCTTCGGGACCTCAACCAATTACACTAACAAATACTAAAACACAATACAAACTTACTCGATGCCTGAAATCACATCAAACAAAAAAATCACAAATCATATCCCAATTCAAGCCTAATGAACTAATGAATATTTTCAAATTCAAAACTAACGGCGAACAAGCCTAAACACCTCATAATGACCTCAAATTTTGCATGCAAGTCCCAAATATCATAATGGACCTATGCCACTTATCGAAATCACAATCCGAGCCAAATATCAATAAAGTCAACCCTCGGTCAAATCTATCAACCTTCGAAACCTTCAACTTTCTAACTTTCACCAATTCAAGTCGGAACAACCTCCAAGCCTCCACATTCACATCCAGGCATATGCTTAAGTCCAAAATCACTATACAAAGCTATCAGAACCATCAGAACACTGTTTCGGGGTCGATAATATAAAGTCAATCTCCGGTCAACTCCTTCAAATTAAGCTTCCAACTTTGGGACTAAGTGTCCCAATTCACCCCGAAACTCACCCAGAACCAAACCAATCACCCCAACAAGTCACGTAACCACAAATGAAAAATGAAGAGACAATAAATAGAGGAAAGTGGGTACAATACTCAAAATGACTTATCAGGTCGTTACAAGAACTTTAGAGATCACCTAGTCCAGAAGTACCTGGATCTGCACACGAAGTGCAGAGTGTAGTATGAGTACAACCAACCTCATGCAATAAGTAACAAAACTAACCTTGGTCTGAAAGTAGTGATGAGCTAAGAAGAAACATTCAGATACCAATATTATTAACTAATAACAACTAATGATAAAAAGGAAAAATAGTGTATGCATGTAGCTCAATAATATCATGTTCGGCTCGTTCACAGATCAGGAATTTAGGCATACTTTACATATATAATCGTTAAATCCCAACACAGATAATAAAGTTAATTTACTAGCTAGCATGAGGAAAGCACATGTCAAATATACATGTTAACTCAACAATATCACTATGGACCCATACAGAATAATCACACTTAGCATTGTACGGGTGCTGGCATAACTACCCATCATCAAGCAGGTATATAAAACAATATGCCTGCGCCTACTGCTGGCATGCCAGACTCCTGAGAGGCGGATCCTGCCCAAGCGCTAATTGTAATCACATAGCCCAAATAATAGGGCCTAGTGTATGCGTCACCCCAAAATAATAACACTTAGCCCAATGTGAGCATATCGTACGCGTCACCTGAAAATCAATACCAAATCGGCTCTATGGCCCAAGCTCAGTCATTAACTGATCAAGTCTCAGATAATCACATCTCACAAAACTCAGTTAAACAGTGTTACACATATGAGGCACCAACAACATGTGAAGAATCAAATAAGAAAGTACTAAGACAAAGATATCATACATAGACATAGCATCGTGACTGAGATTATGAGTGTAATTTAGCCAAATAGATCATAAACAGCAAGAACAAGCCCAATCATGTTTCAAACAAATAACACATAGCCTAGATGTGATTTCTAATATGAATCATGGCTCAGATAACCTTACAAGTCGAGAAGACACGGATATAATAAGGCACGATAGCAAAACAAATCTCGTAATAGTCTAAAATCACCCCTAATCATGAACACCTCGGTGGACTCACCAATTCCTGACACCTAGAATGTGCATCACATCAATATGACTCATGTAACATAGTTCCGAGGGTTAATTACCCTCACATCCAAGATTAGATATGTTACATAACTCAAAAGGCGCGTGTCAATACTCCAAAAATCCCTTCCCACGCGAATCAGCCTCCGAACAATTCGAATCTAGTCACAAACAACTTAATATTATCAAATAATGTTGTAGAAAACAACTTCAAACAATAAAGATTCGATCTTTATCAAAATCAAAAAGTCAACCCGAAATGTCAACCCCGAGATCGCACCTTGGAATCCAATGAAACTCACAAAGTCGGAACACCCATTCACTTGCAAGTTCAACCATACGAATTTCATCCGATTCTGACCAGAAATGACCTTCAAATCCTAAAGTTTAACTTAGGAATTGTTTTTACCAAAATTCCCAATTTCTTCACTTTAATTAACTAATTAAATGCTAAAAACAATGATAGAATCATGGAATATAAACAAATTCGAGTAAAAAGTACTTACCCTAACCCAAATCATGATACAATCCCCCCCTTCCCAAATCGCCTAAAACAGAGCTCTCTAACTCAAAATGTGGTATAGTGACCAAACCCTTGAAGTAGAGATTTTAAATAGTCTGCCCAGGCATACCCTTCGCGATACCAAACATATCCTTGCGATCGGGAAGAACAAACTTCCCGGTCCTCAAACCGATTCTACGTGAACACGAGCCCATGGTTGCAAACACAAAGCACGTCACACTTTTGAACTACATGAACACGGAAACAACATTGCAGTCGTGAAGGCTTACTTTCTGACACCTAAGCTGAACTCACCCTTCTACACAAATGCGAACGTTCACTCATGGTCATGATAACCACTCCCATCCAACGCATTACAAATGCGTCACCACTTCGTGAACTCGAAGTACATTTCGCCTGCCATTGAGAACACTCTACGTGCTTGCGACTTACTCCTCGTGTTCGATGTAACGAACCGGCCTGCCTAGGTATTTTTGCTCTGATCCCCTATTTATTTTTTATTCTATGTTTTATTATGGTTATGTGACTTTCTGGGGGTGTTTGGTTTATGTTCGGGTGAGTTTCAGAGTGAAATGAGACACTTAGTCCCAAAGTTGGAAGTTTAAGTTGAAGGAGTTAACCATAGTTTTAATTTTGTTTACACGACTTCGGAATGGAGTTCTGATTGTTCCAATAGCTCCAAATGGTGATTTTGAACTTAGTAGCATGTCCGGATAGTGATTTGGAGGTTCATATGTCGTTTCAGCTTAAGTTGGCAAAAGTTAGAAAGTTGAAGGTTTGGAATATTGAGAAGTTTGACCGGGAGTTGACTTTATAGATATTGGGGCCGGATTCCAATTATGGAAATTAGAATAGGTCCACCATGTCATTTATGAATTGTGTGCATCCCAGAAATGGAGAAGGCCAGCCCAGGCCTGGGTTCACTGGTGCGGACACTTGGGCGCAGATGCGCATCTGCAGGTGCGAGTGATATTTCACAGATACAGAACTGTAAGGAGCTTATGAAGGACCACAGGTGCGGTCGAGGCTCTGCTGAAGTAGGCTCGTAGGTGCGAACATTGTTTCCGCATAAGATGAATTTTATGGCATTAGTTGGAATCGCATCTGCAATGGATTTTTCCGCAGGTTCGACAGTGTGCCCGTAAAAGCAAAAATCGCTGGGCAGAAAAGGGGGTGTTCGAGGGTTTTATCTCATTTTCATATTTTGGACCTAGAGAGCTATGTTTATGGCGATATTGTGAGGTATTTTCTAGGAAATCATCGGGGTAAGTGATTCTAACCCGGATTTGGCTATATTACATGAATCCATTGTTATTTTTGTCATCTAATTAGTGATTTGACTTGGAAAATTTTGGGAAAATTTGTGAAACTTCTTAAACTAAAATTTTGGTATTTGAAAGGCGATTTTAAGTCAGATTTGAGTAATTCTTGTATGGTTGGACTTGTTATCGAATGGATGTTCGGATTTTGTAAGTTTTGTCGGGTTCTGAAAGGCAAACGCGTGGTTGACCTTTTGAGTTGACTTTGTGTTTCTTTTTAAAAATTGCAACTTTATTGTACGGAATAGCCTCCTAATCGCGGGAAAGTCTTACTAGTGGGTTGAGTTAACATATTGTGAGGTAAGTGTATTGTCTAACTATGTGTGGGGGAATTACCCCATAGGATTGTGTTGGCTTGTGTTAATTGTGATATGTGAAAGCCATGTACGCAAGGTGATGAGTGTGTACACGGGCTAATTGAATTGCCATAATATGTTATATTCATCATCTTTAGTCTATCTTCACATGCTTTACTTGTCATCGTTAATACTTGTCTTAACACTTGCTAATTGTATTCACAAGTTTAGTTGAAGTTATTGTCCTCTCTATTCCTTGTTCATTATTTAACCGATGAGTCCCTTACTTGAAGTTGCGATTTCATGGAATATCTTATTGTTGAATTTGATATTGAGTTATAAAGGTTGTAGTTCACATTGAGATAACGTCATAAATTGTTGAAATACCATTCTTGTGGAGTTATTCACTTTTGGTCACTATTGTTAAGACTCTTATGCATATAGTGGTTTAGCTATGGGATATTTATTGTGGAAACACTATTATTGTTGACTTCATTGGCAATTTGTGATATTCGG